>QJNZ01000933.1:0-33898 GCA_004155055.1 Monosporascus sp. CRB-8-3
TTACGATTAATAACACGATTACTTATAATAAAAAATTAACTTAATAAAAAAAAAAAAAATTTAAAAGCAAAGATTTTAAAAAAAGGGATATCATGTTACGATTTAATAAAAGGAAAATCTTAAAAACGGTTTTAATAAACCGAAACAGGATCTAAATAGGTTAAGTTACGTAATTTGGATTTTTTTTATTTTTAAAATTTAATTAAATCTATATAGATTTAATACCGTTTAGATCTAGGAGAACGATAAGATTTATAAAAGATCCAGGTTTTTATAAAGGATATATACGCTTATTAGTCCTATAGTTTAGATAATGACAGCTTGTAATATAACTTGGTTACCTAAAACGCCCTTAGTATTACCAGACGTAACTAAGTTATCTTCGTTACTCAGACTCCCATAATACGATTGCCAATATAAACCGTACGACTTGGTTTAATAGTTGGTTAATTAGCCTAGCCGTTACATAAAAGTTTACCTTGTAATATTAATAGTTTACTTAGAACCTTATGTCCAGCCTGGAAATAACTTTTATAACCGTAAACTTATATAAATATTTCGATATAAAAAAATTATTAAAACGGCAAATAATATATGAAAAATCGAAAACTAGGTAAAATAAATTAAGTATAACATAACTTATAATATATAAGACTTATAGTAAAATTTATTAAATACTGCCGTAAAGCTGTTAAAACAATATTACAAACGTTTAAAGTTTATTTTTAAACTTAATTATACTATAGATTAATTTATAACAACACAGGAAAAATAACGTTAAAATTAGTATATTACGGCATTATAATTCTTAATATAATAAATAACGTTAAAATAAAACGAAAACATTTTCGAAAATTAATTAAAAAGGTTTAAAATACGTTTATACCTTCATAAAATACGTTATAACCTAAGTAATAACGAAAAGAAAATAAACGTTACTTTGATAAAGTTATTAAGTATAATTAATACTAATACGTTTAAAATTATTAAATATAACGGATATTAATATAAGCTGTAATAATTAACGTAATACGATTACTTTCTAATTTATATTATACTATTACGATATTAAAATTACATATTTAAATATATTTATTACTTTATTATAATTCCTCTATAGCCGTTTATTTAAAGTATTTTTATCTATAAAAAAAAATAAAAGGAAAGTGCCTTTTAAGAAAATAAAGCTATATTTATATTTAAATACTTACTTAACTTTTTAACATATACCTTTTTTACTATTACAACTTATATTTACATTTTAACTTTAAGGTTAAATTATCGTAAATTTTCGAAATTATACGTAAAACAAATTATTTACTAACGTATTTTACCTAACGGCTAATATTTAAACATCGGCAAAACGTAGATTTACTTATATTTAAATATTAACTAATTATCCGATTCTATACTTACTTATTATTATATTCTTTTATATATTTTAAACTTATATTTTTACATATAATTAGGTATACTTATAAAACTGCTTAAAATATACGTACTTATAATTACCGGTATTGTACTACCTGTTTTATTTTTTAAAATCATTAAATTATTTATTAATATAGTACGTTATATTACTAAAATAAACCCGATAATTATTACCGAAAAAAAATAAAATGACTTTTTCTAGAGTTAGCTTAATATTTATAAAAATATACCGTTTAACGTATAAAAAGATATCCGGTAGTAAGTAATATAAAATAATAATTATAAAAACGTAAAGAAAATTATTAAACCGTAAAGAAAAGAAATACTTATTTATTTAAACGGCCCGAAAAATTAAAAGTTACAAAATCGGTTAATAAATATTAATTTAAAAAAAACGTTAAACCTAATTATAAAGTATTTTTTATAATATTTTTTAATTTATTTACGAATTTCTAGCATATTTTAAAATTATTATATGTTATTAAATCGCTGTATAATCTTATTATAAACACTTAGATATATAAATCTAAAATCCTTTATTATTTAATAATTTTCGTATTTTAATAATATTATAAAAAACGTTAATAAATAAGCTTAATATTACGGAAACTATAATATAACCGAATAATTATTTTACGTTTTTAACCTGCCGATATTAAAACCGGCTTAATATTACGCAAATATTAAGTATAATATTTAATATTAGTATATAACTTAAAAATATTTAAATACTTTAAATATTAAATTTAAACGTTTAATATATTCGTAACTTTAATTTAAATAATAATTACTTATTTTAATACTATTATAATACCTAACGGGCTTAAAAAAATCGTTAAAACTATTAGATTTAAGGGGTTTTATATTATATTTATTACGGATAAATTACGGGTTCTTTTATAATATACCTAATAATACCTAAATATTACGGTACTATACCACAAATAAACTTAAGTAAGAAATAATACGGTAATACTATAAGCTAAAAAACTACATCTTATTAAAATAACGCCGCCGGTTTTTACTTTTCTAACGCCCGGAATTTTGTTTATCACTAAATTTAATTAAAATAAATTTTTACCGTTAGAAAAAACGGAAAGCTTTAATAAAAAATAACGGATACCTTATCCCAAGTATAAAGAAAATCGCTTTAAATAATAATAAATATTAAGAAGAATTTATAAACGATTAAAGTAAATAAAAGATTTACCGTATCGGTATTAAAACCGTTAGCTATTATTATAGATTAATAATTACGCAATACGATAAATTTATATAGGGAAATACCGAACGTAAATATAAATGTTTTAATATTTATAGTAATTTTTAAAGAAATTTAATAAAGATCTTTTATATATAATAAATTCCGAATATTAATTAAAAGCTTTAAAAACGTGAATTCTGGTTTTCGTTGCCGGGTATATATTAAAATACTTAAATACTTGATATTAATATTCAAACCTGCCTAGTAAAGTTATATATTTCGATAAATTTATTTTTGTTATAATTACCTTACTATGCCCTAACTATATTTCGTATTATTCCTAAAACCAGTACTGTTTTACAGTTTCCTAATTTTCTTTACTTAACGTTATAATCCCTATATTTTCCCAGGAATCTCTACGAATTCTAACGACTACGTAACATAAAAATTACTTAAAAAAATACTGGTACTATAATGTTAAATAAGAAATATTAAGGAATTATAAAATAATGCTAATGTTAAAAATAATACGAAATATAAATAAGGTATAGTAAAATAATTATAATAAAAATAAATTTATCGAAATATATATTATTATTAAGCAGGTTTAAATATTACCGTTAAACCTACCGATTTTATAATATATTCTCGGTAACGAATATTTAAGTTTACGTTTCCGAAGTTGTTAATTAATATTCGGTATTTATTATATATAAAGAACTGTTATTAAATTTCTTAAATATTTATATTTATATATAATATTTTTTATATTAATTTAATATAATGCGTAATAATTAGTTTATAATAATAACTAACAGCTTTAATCCCGATACGATAGCTATTTTATTAAATTCGGTTAATTTTATAAATTATTTTCAATATTTATTATTATTTAAAAGGATTTCTCTTTACATTTGCGGCTGAGTATACGTTATTTTAAAGAAAACTTCTGGTTTTTTAAGGCCGAAAATTTATTTCGGTTGAGTTTAGCAATAGATAAAACTTTAAGCGTTTAAGGGGTAAAAGCCGATAGCACTATTTTAGTAAAATATAATTCTTTTAATTTATAATATTATTATATCCTTTATTACTCGAATTTAGTTATAATTATTCTCTTATAAAATCTTTTAAGATTTTTTATTTTAGTAATTTTTTAAGCTTATTAAATATTATAATATTATCGAAATAAAATATTATTATTTAAGTTAATATTAGGTATACGTTAAATGTTTAAATTTTCGTATTAACTATTAAATTTACTATTTAAAGTATTTAAAGAATTTTAAGTTATATATCGGTTTTACTTATTACAGTTAATATTTGCGTAATATTAAGTAGGCTTTAGTATTAATAATTTAAAGATACAGTGTAATTATTCAATTATATTATAATTTCGGTAATGTTAAATTGATATATTAATACTTTTTATAATATTATTAAAACGTAAAAATTATTAACGGGTAATAAGTTTAAACTTTTATAATGAGATTATAAAATAATTATATCGCCTATAATAATTTTTAAATATATTAGATCTCGTACATAGGTTAAAGGTATTATAAACTATATTCTACGTTTAAAATTACCGTTTTTTAAAATTAGCCTTTATTAATACCTTCCGTAACTCTTAGTTTTCTAGTTTATTTAAATAAGTATCTATTTTATTTATTTATTACTTCTGGTTTTTATTAACTTTTTTATTATTATTACTTTATATTATTTACTGCCCGATTTCTTTTATATTAACCGGTATATTTTTATCATTACTAATATAATTTTAAAATAAATAATTTCGTTTTTTAAGTTATGATTATTGACGGTTATTTTATTATTATAAGGTAATATATTAAGAAATAGGTTACTAATATTAAAATATAGAAAAACTGTTGTAATACCCGTAATTGAAAATACGTATATTTTACGCAATTCTCTAAATATAAATTATAAAATTTAAAAAACCAGATTTAGTATATATAACAGTTAGTTATAATTGATAAGTATAAAATCGGGTTATTAATTAATATTTATATATAAATAAAAATAAGTTTTCCTAATTTCTAAATCTTAGTTATTATATAAAATAAGTTAAAAAATAATAAAAGGAAACATAAAAAAGAGTTTTATTGATTTATAATTTTAAAAATTTATGATAATTTAACGTTAAAATTAAGATATTAATATAACTTATCGTAATAAAAATGACATACGGTAAAAATTAGTTAAGTAGCTAGATTTAATTATATAATTTTTTATAAATGAAAATATTTTATATAAACCGTTATATAGAAACTATAAAAAGTTAATAAAGTATTAAGGTAAATAATTTTAATACTATAAGAGTATAATATACATTAAAAAGATAGTTATATTATCTTAGTTATTTTAAATCGTATTAATATTCGTTATATTTAATAACTTTAAACGTATTAGTATTAGTTACGTTTCACGACTTTATTAAAACGATATTATTATTATTTTAAATTAAGTTATAACTCGTTTTATAAAGGTATAAACGTATTCTAATGTTTTTTAATTAATTTTCGAAAGCCTTTTCGGTATATTTTAACGTTACTTATTATATTATTAACTATAATACCTTAATATATTAGTTTTATTATCGCTTTTCTTGCTCTGTCGCAAATTAATTTATATTAAGATTAGTTTTAATAATCGGTTTTAAGCCTTTATTATATATATTTTTAGCTTTACGGTAATATTTAATACGTTTTACTATAGGTATTATATAATAAAAGTTATGTTATAATTAATTTATATTATTATGAAATCGTCTTTTTTACCTATGATATTTTATTTTATTAGCCGTTTAATTTCGAAATGTTTATCTAGGTTTTATAATAGTAAATTCTTTATATTAATAATAATTAATTTTTTATAATATTAATATACGATTATACGAATTATTTTTAGGCTCTATATAACGTTGTAAATAAGATATTAATATTAAAAAGCAAAATTTTTAAATTTCGTAGGCATTTCGTTTATTAGTAAATATGATAAGTTTTTAAAAGATATATATTTTAATCTGTATTTTTATTTATTTTTATTTTTATTTACGAATCGATTTAAAAATTAATATATTTATATTATATATTATATTATAAAGTTATAATATAAGTAATTAGTAAATCCGAAATTTTAGCCTAATTTCTTATTATTATATATATTACATATAAGAACTTTTTTAAATAACGGTGTTTTAAGTATATTTTATACTTCGATAAGTATTTATTCGGCAAATAACTTATTGTTATTAATTTTATTATTATTAAGAATTATAATAAATTAAGCAATAGCTTTTTATTCTAGTATATTAAGATTAAGTTATACTTAATATTTAAACCCGGTTTTAATAATTTGATTTTTTATTTCGAATAATTTATTAGTTTAAGGGTAATATACGGCAGAATACCGAAAATTAGTTTTTAAAGTTTTTACGAAAATGAAAGTTTTTATTATTAATAATAACTTAATGGAATTGTTAATTAGAAATTAGAAATTATCGTTTTATATTTTATTCTTAATTTATATTCGTATAAAACATATTACTGGGTATTATTAAATTCGTTCGAAAACTTTTATATAAAATCGTAACGTACCATACTACCTTGCGAGCCAAATTACCTTGCGAGCCGCTTTTCGGCACCTCGCGATAAAAAATTCAAATTAATTAACTATAATATATTAAAATGATATAAATTAATCGGATTCTTTTTCGTTAAACGTTTTTACAGCTTTATTACAAGTACGCGCATTATATCCGGGCTTGCCGTAAATGTTACATTTCCGTTCTTTCGTTATAACCCTTTTGCAATAATTACTTTCAGCCGTTATAGGCTGTATTTTTCTATTATTTCTTTCCTTTTCGGCCAGAAAAGCTTGTCCCTTTTATATAGTAAGTATTTTTTTTTTTTTGGAAACGTTTATTTTTGGTTTTTCGACGTTTGCTTAAGATATGGTTCGTTTTACGTAATTAGGTAACTTTTTTTCGAAAAAAAGTAATTTCGTATAAAAGTAATAAATTATTTTTTATTAAAAGATTCGCCGATTTAACGATTTTTGTCGGCGAGCTACCCTGGTAATTTTTAATCTTTTTTTATAAGTAACGTCTTTATTTTATTATTTTCTTAATATTTTTAAAAATTTTCGCAAATAAAGAACGAATAAAACCGGCGGAGGTTAACGGGGAGACGGTTAGCGTAAATATAACTGGAAAAATTTCGAATTCGGAAAAAACGTAATTAGAATCAAATAAAACAAAGTTAATTTTCGCAAATCCGGATTTGATATTATTGGATATTATAATAACTTTAAACGCGTCGTAAAAATTAATAAGGAAATTTTTTTTAATAATATAGGTATAATAACGTTATATTAAATTTTCGATATATAACGAATAAACGCGTTTTAAAGTAAAAAAACAAAATACGTTAAAAAATTAAAGCTTATACGAAAAATATACGGGTATGTAAGGTATAACAATATCGTAATTGGCGTAATATTTTTCAAATTTTATCGAATAATAGTTTTCGTAACCGTCGAAAATAAAAAAACGTTTAAATTTTTTCGTACGTATTTAAATATATTAATTGAAATATTGGATTTATTTTAAACTTAATTCGTTTGTTATTTAACTATTATTATTTAATATAATTTTTTAATCGATTATTAATAATAAGTTATTACGGAATTAAGATTTTAAGTAATTTTTTCCCGTTATAATAATAAATAGCGATATAACTTAATTTTAAAAATTAATAGTTTAAATAACTGTAATTTATTTTTTATTCTTTTATTAAATTTATCTAAGTTTTCTATATTTTTCTGTATTGGTAATTATTATACCCGTTATTATAAAAAACCTTATTAAAAATTTAGTCTCGTCGAAGTTATAAATATCCTTTTTTATAATGCCGTATTTTACGATAATAACCCGAATAAGTTCGAATTATTTACGAAATATCTTTAAATTTTCGCATAATACCCGTTAATAATTAATATTCCGATTTAAACGCGTTTAAAGTTTTTTTTGTTATTTAACAAATTTCGACGCCCAGTTAATTCCGATATATACCGCGATACGTTGGGTTAATAGTAAATTCGTTATATTTTTAATATGTTAAAGCCGGATAAAAAACGTTTACGTATTTAGGTTAAGAATTCGTTTGGTAATAAATTTTTTTTCGGTCGACGTTAATTTTCGTAAATTAGATAAAATATCGGTTCGGACGCGTTAACCGTAATATCGGGCTTTTAAAATAAATTCGGGGATTTTATAAAAAGAATATAGCTTTTTAAAATTAAATTTCGGGTTTCGTTTTTTAACCTAGATAATTAAGTTTATTTTAAATTTTTTTATAAGATATTCTATGTTATTAGTGTTAAATAATTGCTAATAAAAATTAGATAATAAATATGTTAATAAAAGCGGTTTATAAGGTGGTTTGGTTTGTAAGGTAATGTGGTACGTTAACGATAATATCAAAAATATTATGTTTTTTATTATTTTATTTTAAAAATATTAAATTAAGTAGCTGTAATCTTGTTATTATAGTTATAGTTACCGTATAATATAGTATTCTTAGCGTTTAAATAGGTTTTAGTTATTTATAAGATAAACACCGCAATACTTTAATGTTATTATACGGTAATATAATATATATTTTTCTATTTTCTTTTAAATATATGCAATATAGTAGTAAGTAATAATTTATTAATATAATCGGTTATTGTAATATATCCGATAAACTTTCTTTTTGTAATTATAGAAAACATATAACTTAGTATATATTAACGAGTTTTTACTATATAATAATCTGTTAAAACCAAGATAAAATAAGTTGTTTTCCGCTTTACGTTTAATTATCGGTTTTTTTAAGATTTATAAATATTTATTATTATTGTACGTTTTTAATCCTTTTCGTATATTTTTAACAGATTTTAGTTTTAAAGTTCTTATTAAGATTTAATACGGTTTAAAAATGTTTATTAAGTAATATTTTGTAGTTTATATAGAAGATTTTATTTAGTATAATACTTTAATAAAACTTTTACTCTTTTATAATAAATAACCGTAAAAAGGTAATAGGTATCGTATTAATTTTATTAAGAATATATACGATATTAAGTTTAAATTAATATAAAAAACTTAAAAGCCGTTTATAATTACTGGTTTATTTCTATCGTAATTTAAGTTTTTAACATAATTTTATCGATTAATTTTTTAGTTGTTATGTAATTTATTAAAATTGTACTAGATAAATAGTTAATTAATCGTACGTATGTATATAATTTTTTTAACGTTTAAGGTAAGTAATTTCGAACTTAGTAGGTTAATCTCACTTTTCGACATTAATAATATATTTACTAATGTATAAAATAAGTTTTATCCTTATCTATTAAACTAAAGGTCTCTTTATTTTATATTATATATTTTTATAAAAAGAATTATTTTAAAATTTATATTAAATACGTTTATTTATATATATAATTATTAAATAAAATTAAACTAAGTAAATCTCGTTTTGTTTAATAAGTTCTTTTTAATATTTTCGAAATTATTTTTAAGATAAGTTCGAAGGTAATTGCTTTAATATTTATTTTACGTTTTATCTATTTTATAATTTCATTTAAATAACGTTATTTTTCGTTTTTAACGGTTTTTACTATTTAACGTAATATTTTCCTAACGTAATTATCTGGTAAGTTAAATTTAACACTTTAATTTGTTTAAAAAAAATACGAAAATTAATAATTTTAATAATTTTAATTTCTCTTTTAGTAGTTAACGGTTTAAGCTTATTTAATCGAAAAATTAAGACCTATACTAAATGGTGATTTATAAAGGATTTTTTAAAAGATAAAACCAATTTTAATAGTTTAAATATTAAAAAGAATTAGTGTAAATATTTCGTATATATTTTATTAAAGCTATAATATATAATAATATCGTTAATATAAGTTTTAGCGTTATTATAATAGAAAAAAAACGTTCCGTTTATAAATTATTATACGTATTATCAAAGTTTTTAAAGTTTCTAAGTAATATATTATATCTTTTAAATTTTCGACAATGAATTGTTAAAAATATTTAACGGTAATCCTTATATATTAGAAATTAAAAAAAAAAAGCTTAGTTGCGATTTTATAATAATTAACCTTCTTTAAGGTTATTAATTATTTCGGTTTACTGTAGTAGTAGGTAAATATTTTTAATTATTATACGGTTAATCGGGCGTAAGTTAATTACGGCATTCTTTTTACGTTTATTTTTTTTACCGTTTAAATTATATAATAGGCTGTTATAAAAGAAATAATCCTTTTATATAATTGATTTTCCCTATTTTATATAGTAAATCGAATCTTTTATTAATTACTTAACTTTTCTGATATTTCTAAAAAAAAGATTTAAAAATAACTTATATTTATATTAATTTAAAATTTATTTTATAATAAGCTACTTATTTTTAAGAGATTTATAGTATTTTTTATACGTTCGAGTAATTACGTAACGTTTTTTACATTAAACGGATAAAGTTTAAGTTTTATATATATATATTTCGCAATAATTATTTTCAATGCGTTAGCCGGCTTTATAAGGTTTAGCCGTAAAAAGATGTTATCGTATAGTATTTTCGTTTCGTTAAAATATTCCGAATATTTAATTTAATAAGTCATTTTAAAATTTATATCGGAATTATAGTTAGATATTCTTTTATTATTATTATTATTTTAATTCGAATTATTTTCATAAAGCTAAATTTAAAATAAGACCGGCTTACTCCGTTAAGTTTTAAGTTTATTTATAGCTAGTATAAATATTTATTTTAGCTTTTTAAGTAATATATAATAGGGCTCTTTTATTTTTCGAGCTTTCGAACGATTTAAAGGGGTTTTAAGTAATTTTCTCGGTAGGTTTTCGTATTAATTAGTAAAATAAACGTAATTTAAAATTTAGTATTATTTTACCAGGGTTATATATTTAAGCTTTTAAAATTTACGGATTTTACTCTCCGTATAAGTACTACTATTAAATATAATTAAGAGTTTTTTAAGATAGTATTATTATAAACTTTTCTTAAATATATTATAAAATATTTATCAGTTCTTAAGTTATCTATTATATAATTAATACATGTATATGCCGTAATTAGTAAGAATATTATAATAGTTTTAAAGGATTTTATATATACGTAATTTTACATAAAGAAGATATAATCGTATAACGTGCTTAAATAAATTAATAAATATATTATTTTAGTTATTAAGATTTACTAAAACTTAACCTTTTTATAAACTACTTAATCTTAGTAAATATAACTTAGCGAGCTAATTTTAAATAACATCGTTAACGATTTCGGAATAAGCTTTTATCGACGACGATTCTTAACGGAATTCTCAACGCTTTTCGGAATTTAAAATAGCTAAATAAATTATTATTAGTAATTTTCTAGTTTCTATTAATTTAAAAATTAAATTTTGATATTTTTAATTTATTATTGTTGTATAAGGAAATACGTTATAATTCGGGATATCGCTGTTATTCTAATTAATCTAGGTTATAAGAAAGATATAGGAGTAGCTAGAACTGGGCTATATATATGCAAATAGTGGGTCTGTCGCATCCACCCCTCCGTTACCCTAAAGACCCTTTATACTAAATTCCTTTAACTACCACATATATCCTAATACGCCCTTATAACTAAAGGGACTTTTGTATTGCCGTTAAGGTTAAGATGGCCCCCCTTCTTATACTCCACCCCCCTAACGCGCTACCATTTCCCGTACAAAATCTACAAAATCGCGTATTTATAGTTAATTAACTAAAATAGATATAAATAAACGCCTATATGTATAAAATAATTTATAATTTATAAATCATATTTTTAACGTTAAAGGTAAAAAATAAACGGTTAAGTATTTAAATGATTTCCTTAACATTTTCCTATACAAATTACTAAGAAATATGTTAAAGTACAAAACTTTAAATAACTAAATAAGGAATATGGATACAAATATAAATTTAAAATGTAATGTACGCCTTTATACATAGATTATAAATTTTCTAACTGTACGTTAATCTTGTTTTTCGTTATTATAATATTTAATATAATATTATTATTTCGTGTTTTAACATAGAAATATTATTCCCGATTTTCTTTTTTTAGTAATAGTTAATTAAATAAAATATAAATGTATATATAAACCCGGCTGAGTTATATAAAAGAAAGCCTAAATTTATGTTAATAATTTTTATTAATAACTTTTATTAATAAATTAGTTTATAAATAGTAAAATATTACAATTTATATTTTATACTAAAAGCGTATATAAAATCGAACTTTTTAACTTTTTAATGTGTTATTAACTAACCTAGTTATTACGTAATCCATAAATAAATTTAGAAAATCTAATCAGTGAATATTTAATTAAATTCGAAAACGTTCCATTTTTATCATTTTTACTAGATTTATAATAATGTTTTGAAAATATAGCGATTTCGGCGATTTATATGGGAAATCGCCGGCGCGTTGAGGGGGTAGAGCGTGAGGGGGGGGGCCATCTTATTTAAACCTTGCCGGCGCCTCTAAGCCTTTAAACTTCCGTTTTAACGCCCTTATTTATTAATAACCAGCTTAATACTTTTTAAGAAACTGGTTATATAAATTCTCCAAGCCGTTAAGAATAAAATAAGTTTTGCCGTAATAAACCTAGCTTCTATTCTTTTCGTCGCTCTTGTTATTATCGTCGTTTTTTTTAAACTTAGGATAATCCTTCGCCTTATAACTATATTTCTGGCAATTTTAATAAAGCGGTTCGCCTTTTTTATTTTAATTCGGGTTTTTACTATTTTTTCGTACGGCGTAATCCTGGCTTTCCGTCGATTTCTTATAATTCTTATCTCGGAACTCGGTAATAAAATTATTTAAAACGTAACTAAACCGGATAAACTAAAGCCTAAACGTTTTTTTAAATATATAATACTTATATTTTAACGTTTTTAACATTATAAAACGAATTAATAAATATAATAACTTATTAGGTTTCCGTTATAAGTAAAGTTATTTCGATAATACGTCGAATAAGATGTTAAAATTTAATAACGTAATTAAAAACTAAATCCTTTTTTATGTTTTAATAAAAACACTAAAGCTAAATTTAAAGGTCGAATTATTCGTCGATACCTTTATTTCCGTACGTTTTTTCCAAGGCCTAAAGTATTAAGGTCCTTTTCGTAAGACCGAAAATAACGGCTATAAAATCTTTTTTAACGTTAGTAATAATGTTCGTAGTTATTCGGGCTTTATTTATTACCGTGAAACGGTTCGACTTACCGCCGGCGTAGCCGATAGAAGTAAGCGCTATTTAAAACGCCGTTTTTTACATTTCCTAGTTACCTGTATTTTTAAGGCGATTTTCCTTTAAGAGCTTTAAGGCGAAAGTATCCCAATTTAGGTAAGTGGTCGTCGATGGCGATAGCTTCGCCTTTTTATTACTATTAACATACTTTAGATTAGCTAGCTTTTAATGCAGTTTTTTCAGTTATTCCTTAAGTAACTTTATTATACTAATTGCTTTTCTTTTATAGCTAATATATTTCGTTAGTATTTCCTAATTTCTTTCGTTAATTACGTAACTTTTCGAACTGATCTTTTTAATCTTTCGCCGATTAATCTTAAAGAATTTTCCTTTTGGCTTTAACGTTAAACGTGCGCCTTTTACGCCGATAACCCCTTTAAACGATACTTTAAATTGCGTATAAAATGGGTGCTTTTAAATATCGATTAACGGTTAAAATATTAAAAAACGGGGACTAGAAAATATTACTATGTAAAAAAACGCGTTGTAATTCGGGATATCGTTATTGTTCTGATTAATTTAAATTGTGGGAAAGGTATAAGAGTAGCTAGGACTGGGTTATATATATGTAAATAGTAGGTCTATCGCATCTACCTTTCCGTTACCCTAAGAACCTCTTATACCTAATTCCTTTAGCTACTATACATATTTTAACAGGTTATTATAAAATAAATTTCATTTAAAAGTTAGTAATATTAATAAAACTATTAATAAATTATATTTACAGGATTATTTTATTTAAATAAAATAATATAATTAAGATTATATCCTTTAAAATTTTAGAAATATAAAATATTAAGATTTTATATTCGAATATAGCGGATATATTTTAATTATTTTACTTATTTAAGGTTCGAAAAGCCGTATAAATCATCGAAATTTAAAAAAGAAATTCCTGGTTTTAAATTTCGAGCCTTTTTTCCTAGCTAATATTTAACATTTTTAATTATAAAACTAGCGAAAAGTTATAAAGTAGCGATTTTATACGGACTTAAAGTTTATTAAGAAATTTTTTTTAAGTTATTAGTTACTTTTTAAAAAGTTTTCTTTATTAAATTAAGAGATTTACTATTTGTGCTATATCCCCCTTGCTATTTATGCTGTGTCCTACTTTTAACAGTTGTTTACAGCCGCTATAGATCTACCACCTATCAGCTTTTAGCTGCAATTATAATTACAACGCTTTTAGCTACTATTATCCTCTTTAACTGCAACCTTTTTATAACAGTTATAACAACTTCGTTATAATAACAACGCGTTATTTCGGTTATAACGGCTATCCCGAATTTTGAAAAAGGTGGCGCGTACGGCCGTAACGCTTTAGATCTTAAGGTGGAACTAGTTGAAAACTGACAGCTATGCTAGGTATATATCAGCTGGAAGGTGGGGCATACAGCATAAATAGTAAATCTCTAAATTAATTAAAAGGTATAAAATTTATTAAGATTAAAATTTAGCGGTATTACGTAATAATCGAGTTTAATATAAAGTTTTTCGAAAGAGAAATATATAATTTATCGTAATTATAAAAATTATTAATAATAACTATGTTAGGATATGTATTGTGGCTAAAGGAATTGGGTATAAGGGGTCCCTAGGGTAACGGAGAGGTGGGCGCGACAGACCCACTCTTTGCATACATGTAGCCTAGTCCTAGTTACTCCCACATTTTCCTACCTATAGGAAACAATAGGGAACAACCTAGATCAATTAAAATAACAGCGATATCCCGAATTGCGACCCGTTTTTTCACATGGTAGCATCTTTTAGTTCCCGTTTCTTAACATTTTGACCGTTAATTAACATCTAAAACCACCTATTTTATACGTAATTCAAGGTACCGCTTGGGGGGAGGCGTAGTAGGCGCAGAAAAATAAAAAGACCAGGCTCGGCGCGAAAGGGCGTATAACAGTAACGGCAATTGGATTGTTCCGGCCTTGAAGAGAAAGAAGGAGTTACGGGTATTTTCGAATCGCTTCGAAAAAGAAGCGTCTGTAGAACGTAGCGGATTACGGCCGAATACTGAGCGGAAGGGGTTCGTCGACGTGATTGACGTCCGAGAGGACTGCCTAGGAACGGCAAGAAATTTAGCCATCGGTTAGCAACAAGAAAGTTTGCTATTCGGTAGCAAGGAAATCTGCCAATTTGGTAGCAACGTTAACGATAGCCACGATGGCGAAGAATACGGACGGTTAGGCCCAGGCCCTTGACCTAAAATAATTTATAAAAACGTTCGCTAAGTTATCGAACGAAAGCAACGTAACGAAAAAAATGGATACGTACCTAAATTGGAAATATTTCGATTTTAAGCTTGACGAGGAAAATCGTTTCCGCGGTAATAACAACTAGGAAATATAAAAAACGGCCTTTTAAATCGCCTTAATAACGATTGGTTATCGGGACGGCAATTTAGCGAAGTTTACTTATATTAACGAAACCAAATTAACCGCCGCCGTTATCGTTAATATTGGGGAAAATCCCATAGCAATCGTCGCCGGTTTTACGAAAAATACGGATATGTTCAAAACCTTGAGAGGCTTATACGGAACTAAAGGTATTAACTAACAGATAAATATTTTTAATTAATTATAATTCCTTTAATAAGATTTTAAAAAGCCAGCTTTAAACTATATCGTTAAATTTAAACGCTTAATCCGCCGTTATAATAAAATCGAAATACCTATTAACGTTAGTTAATAAATTACTTTTTTTTAATACTATTCGGAATAATGAATATAAGAGCGCTGCCGGGTAAAAGTTACGAATAAGAAAAACGTTTTACTAGCACCTAATTACTATTATTAACTAGGTTTACGATAACTTTATCGCCGAATTTCGAGGTAAAAAAAGCAAGAAAAAATCGAAAGAATAAAGTTATAACGCCAGGTAGGATAATCGAGATAACAAGCCTTTAAAAAATAAAAAAGGCGAACTACTTTGTTTTAACTATAGCGAATACGGTTATAAAGCTAAAGATTACCCGAAGGCAAAGAAAAACGACGACAAAGGCGACGGAAAGAATAAGAGCCAGGTTTATTAAAGCAAGGCTTATATTATTCTTAACGGCTTAAAGAACCTATATAGCCAGCCTTTTAAAAAGTACTAAGCTGGTTATTAATAAATAAAAGCGTTAAAACAGAAACTTAAAAACTTAAGGGCACCGGAAAGGTTTAAATAACCTTAACGGCCTTGAAAAATCCCTTTAGCTATAAGGGCGTATTAAGATATATGTAATAGCTAAAGGAATTAGGTATAAGGGGTCCCTAAGGCAACGGAGGGGTAGGCGCGACAAACCCACTCTTTGTATATATATAGCCCAGTTCTAGCTACTCCTACATCTCCCTACCTATAGGAAGTAACAGGGAACAACCTAGATTAATTAGAACAGCGATATCCCGAATTGCGACCCGTTTCCTTATAAACTATATTTGAAAATATTAAGTAAAATATTTATCGTATTAATTAATAACATCCTTATTTCGTATTTTTAATTTAACTTAACTAATATAACTTAAACTTAATAATCTTATATATATATAACGTAGGATATAAGCGAACGGCTTAAATAAGTAAGCGGACCGAATTCGCCCCACTTTTTATATAAACAGCTATAACTTTACGAATTTAAAGTAGATTTCGATATAACTTTATAAAGTTAGTTAATAATATATAAGGTTGTTAGGTTTAAGTCGTATTATCCATGCTGAGCTAAAAATATAAAGTAATTATATTAATAATTAACATAATAAATATTTTATTTAATATTTTCGAATACGGTAATTATTAATAGTTTTTACGGTAATAATAAATTATACGTTTCGGTTATAAAAAGCCTTATTCCGAAACCGATTGTATAATGCCGACAAGCTTTAACCCTAATAAACTTTATGCCCTTTAACTTTTCGATTTAGTAAGCCTTGTATAAAGTGCCCTATAGATAATAACTTAAAAGATGTTAAGCTTTTCGCAGTAAACTTTAAGTCCGTATAAGATGGCTATTTTGTAACACTTTACTAATTTTATAACTTTAACCTCGATTAATTTTATAACTTCTTAAATCCCTATTAATCAAAACAGTTAAAATATACCGGGCAATTCCTACTATAAGATACCGGTATTCCATAATTGTAAAATCTTTACGGAAAACGTTTTTCTTAAAATCCTTAAACTTAATAAAACTTTAAAACAAACCAAAAATATCGATATCTCCGTTAATCCAACCAACTTTTTCCAAAAAAATCGGATTTTATTTTTAATTTTTAAATACGATTTAATTATATAAATAAAAATAATTAAAAATTAAACGACCTTATAATAAAAAATATTAACCGTATAAAAAACTATTAAAAAAGCTAAATATAAACAGTAAAGGATTTAAAGATTTCGAAATTTAACTTTTAACTCGATATAAAAAGGATTATAAACGATAATTTATCCGGCTGCTCCGGATTACGAAAACCGTTTAGAATTCGGTTAAAAATGGTTATGGATAAGGGCATAATAGGGTAGTCTATAAGAAAGTTAAAGCTTAGTAAAACTTAGCAACCGATATTATAATCTATTTATTTGTTCAATTTTGTTCTACGGTCATGTCTCCTCTAGGGAGATTAGTTAATAATATATCTAATAAACATATATAAAATATAAACTTAATCAGATTTATTTTCGTAAAGATACAAATTTTTTTATATTATTTTTAAAATAAAAAAACTTAATATGAAATATTTATATAATATAACGAAACTTTTATTAAATACTCTTAAATTTGGTATACTTTTATAAAACTATTTAAATTATAAAGTAATAAATTTTTCCATTTTTAAAAAAATTAATTTACGGAGATATAAAAAAGTGGGTTGTATATAATAGTAAACAATATATTTTTATATATAGCTTACGTAATTTAGGTCTAGGATTTCTGCGAATTTCTTAGTACGTTATTACCTTACTTAGAACATGATATCTAAAGTTTTATTAATTTTTATAACGGTTTGGTAAAGTTAGAAATTTTTAAAAATTCGATTTTATTATGTAGGTCCGAACGGTCCGCTCGCTTATGCGGTCCGTTCGCTTGTGTTCTACGTTACGTAATTATATAGCTTTTAAAGAAAAGATTACGATAAGTTTAATTTTTTAGTATTATTTAATACGAAGTTTAAAAATAGTTATAAAAATATTATTATTATTTCTAAATAAAAAATTCGTTTTTAATAATATTTCAGCGGTTAATTTAAATCATACTTATATTTTAAATTAAAAATTTATAATAACTTTTTCATTACGAAGTTTAATTACTATATAAAAGGTTTTTATAACGAGCTTGTTAATTCCGACGTAACTATTATTTAAATAGATAGTTTTTTTCGTTTTAAAAATATTTATTTTAATAATAATTTAATTACCGGTTTTAATCTTAATATGTATTTTTTAATCTCTAAATTATCGTTTACAAATATATAGAGTTATCTTAATATAAAAATAGTTATTACATTTCGATAAAGATATTTTTTATTTTAAAAGTTACGATTTAAAACGCTATATTAATCTTTGCGTTTATTAGTTAAATTATCGGAATTTAAAGTTATAAGTTTTATTATTTTTCGATTATTTAATGCTGTATAAAAAATATTAATTTTTATATATAAAAGTATTTTTTACGAAAGAGTTTTTTTACTTATTATTAACCTTTATTTTCTTTATTAAACGTTTTTAAGTTTTTTTTAAAAGTTATCGTTTTCTATTAAAAGAATTTTATTAAATAAATCGGGAATTTTTTTACGTAGTTTTAAAGTTATAGTGTTTTTTTCTCAACGATATAGGTTTTCGTTTAACTTCCGGCTTTACGGTAGCTTTTTTAAACGATAAAGATATATTAAAACCGGGCATTTATTAATAATTCTAGGAGTTTTATAATAGTAACCCTGATATAGTACTATTATTCCGTAAAGATACTTATAACGTTTATTTATTAACATTAAATTTATTAATAAATCGTTTATAAGTTTTATTATTTTCTTAAATATTTTCTAAAGTTAAAATATTATAAACTTTACGTATATTTAGCTATTTTTAACGTTAACCATTTATAATAGTAATTAAATCTCCAATTTGAAAAACTATATTATTATAATAAACGTAAAAGAAAATTATAATTTAAAGTTTAAAATATTTTAAAGTTATATTAATAATTTATTATTAAGTAATAACTTTATTACAATTTTGGTTTAAATTTATTTATATTTTAAGCGGGTTAAGTACTTACTAGTTACCCTTCGTATTATAATATAGCGGCTTAATATAACGCTTTTTAATTTTTATAATGTATGGTTTTACCGGATTATAATTTTCGTTTTTAATAAATTTATTAACTTATTGTACAACGTCCTGGCTTGTTCCATATATAAATAAATACTGTCTGTATAACTCTAATATATCTATAATATTTTTAACTTATATTTATAATTTTACGCATTTAAAATATAATTATATTACGATATCGTATAGTTTATCTTTTTTTAAATAACAAAAAATACTGAAACTACTTTATTTTAAATTTTAAATTTTATATTTTCTATGGTATATATTTCTCACTTTTAACCTAAATTATTATTATTTAACTAAAAAGCGTATAAATTACGTCTTTAAAATTAGAATCTTAAATGTTTTTAACATTGTAAAAATAAATAATAAAGATGATACACGGGTATTACCTTTAATATACCCGTTACTTCCTAGATTAAGATTAACTTTAGTTTAAAACTTTTTAAATCATTTTTATAAATGGTAATTTCTTTATTATTTAATAAATTATATCGTTTAACATTTTCGTTAAAATCTAGTTAATTTATTTCGGGCTATCGAAAAACTTCGTTATTTAAGTAAACGGAATTTTAAAAGTTTTTAAAATTCTTTTATTTTATATTAGTTGTTAATATTTGCGAATTATTTAATAATTTACAGAAATTTTTAAGTAAATTTTAAAACTATTATAAACATAAAAATCAACCTTAAGATTAGTAAAGAAATCCGTATTTGTTTATAAATCCTTTAACGTTATTAAGAAACCTTTAAATAAATTGATTTTCGTTGATTATTTATCGGTTTTTCTAGAAAATATTAAGAAAAAAAAGAGTATTTTACGTCAAGGTAAAATCCTAATTACGGATTGTTTTGAAAAATATAAATTTTTTTAAGCGGCTTTAGAAAACCACTAAAAAATATTATACGTTTTTACTTTTATTTTAACAGCTTTATTCGTAACAAAACGTTTAAGTTAGCAGAAATCTATATTTCTAAAAAGATTTTTCAACGAAAAGAATTTATAAAATCCTGTTAATTTATCTGCTATTAAAATAATCCTATAATTCGATAAAGTTAATAATTATACGAAAAATATTATAAAGGTCTTAACGCGGTTTATAATACTTTTAACAACGTTAAAAACTATAAATAACTAACTATATGGTGATTAATATTATCTTTAATCGTTTAAATAATATTAGAAAGTTTTAAATATTATTTACGCGTACGAATTAATATTAAAAAGGCAATAACTAAATTCTCAGAAAATACTACTATATATTATATAGTTATAAGAATTTATCGGGATTATAACTTTAAAAAGAAAATATTAAAGTATTATAAAGGAATATTAATCTTAAAAATAAGAGAAACTATATGTAAGATATAATAAAGTAATGATAATAGAGATAAATTTATTAAAGTATGTACTAGTACTAGGCAAGTTGAAATACTGGCGCTAAGCCCCTGGGCTTCGCAGTAGGTTAAATAGACGGAAAATATATAATAGGAAATTTTATCGAAATTAAAGAAATTAAAGAAAATGATTATATAATTAATAGAATTCTAGCTTTACTTTTAATAAATAAAGAGTTTAAAACTTATAAGATCTCCCTAAAGGAGACGTGACCGTAGAACTAAATTAAACAAATAGATAGATTATGTTATCGGTTACTAAGCTTTATTAAACCCTAACTTTTTTACAGACTGCCCAGTTATGCAAGCCCTTATCGACGACCATTCTTGACGGAATTCTGGACGGTTTTTGCAATCCGGAACAGCCGGATAAATTATCGTTCGTAATTTTCCTTATATCGATGTAAAAGTTAAATTTCGACGTTTGTAAACCCGCTATTATTATTTTCCAGTTTTATTAATAATGTTTTATAAGCCGGATATTTTTTAATATAAATTTACGTAGGAATCTATTATTTCCGCTATTTTAGATTAAATCGTATTTAAAAATTAAAAATAAAACCCGATTTTTTTCAGAAAAGTTATTAATATCAATAAAAATATCGATATATTTTATTTAGCCGATTATCTTATTTAAGTTAAGTAATATAATCGAAACCTTTTTTATCGAAAATCCGGAAATACGAAGTATTAGGACTTTATATTCTGATATAGCTCGTATATTTTAGTTATTTTAATTAATAAAGGTTTAAAAAGTTTTAAAATTAATCGAAATTATGGAAATCGTAAAACTGGCGAAAGGATACAAAGTAATTATTTTATACGGACTTAAGATTTACAGCGAAAAACTTAATATTTTTTAAGTTATTAATTAAGATTCTTTTTCTTAAATTAGCTAAAGGGTATGAAATTTATTAAGGTCGAAATTTATCGGTATTACGTAATCGGTCTCGAGATAAGTTTTTCGCAACCGAGGTATAATTTCTCGTTTCTGTAAAAATTATTAATAATTGTTATATTCGAAAATACTAGGTAAAATATTTATCGTGTTAATTATTAGTATAATTATGTCGTATTTTTAACTTAGTTTATATAATAGGGCTGAAACCTAATAACCTTATATTAACGCGATAATATAGTTACAATATATAAAATATATGTAATTTTAAAACCGAAGAATTAATTTTTAAATAAAATAACGTAATTATAATAAAAATCGCCTAAATCTTTATGTTTTAAATGTTTAAATTTTTAAATTTTATATATATAACATTCGTATATTTATATTATTTTCATAAGAATTATATATTTAATACGAAATATTTAAAATAAAAAGGTTCAACGTATACGGAATTAGTAAAAAGTTTTAATCGAAATATTTATCGAATTCCTTTTTTTTTTTACGAATTTTTAAAAAATATATATTTCCAGTTAATTATTATTAAATTTAGAATTATTAGATATAATACAGTTTTTAAATAATCTAGTTATAGTAAATAAATAAAGAAGTGATTTATAAGTTTAAATAAAAATACGTTAATATATATAAATCTTTTTTAATAAAAAGTTATGATTATCATTTACGAATAATACGTTACTTAATAATATAAATAATTTAACGAATAATTGTAAATATTTCGTTTTTTAAGTAGGGAATATAATTTATTTATATTATTTTTTAAACGATACGGTGTTAACTGAAACATATTAAATACAGCTTTTTTATCGGATAATTATAAACCCGGAAATATTTTTAATATATAAGGTTGTTAAGGTTAAACCGTATTAGTCAGGCTAAGTTAAATATACGAAGTAATTATACTAATAATTAATACGATAAATACTTTATCTAATATTTTCAAATACGGCAATTATAAATAATTTTTACAATAATAATAAATTATTCGTTTCGGTTACAAAAAGCCTTATTCCGAAATTAATTACGTAATACCGATAAGTTTCGGCGCTGATAAACCTTATACCTTCTTATTAGTTCGGTAAAGAGAATCTCCCAAAAGGTAATTAATAACTTAAAAGATATTAAGGTTTTTCCGGTAAATCTTAAGTTCGTATAAGATAGCTTTACAACCCTTTACCAGTTCTATAATAGCCACCTTTAACCCTAATCGATCCTATATTACCTTTTCGAATTTTTATAAATTAAAATAGCTAAAATATCCCGGGTAATTTTTATTATAAGACGCCGGTATTTCGTAATTATATAATCTTTACGAAAAACGTTTTTTTAAAAGTTTTTAAATTTTATAAGGGTTTAAAAACAAATAAAAAATTTAGATATTTTCGTTAATTTAAGATATTTTTCTTAAAAAAATAAGATTTTATTATTAACTTTCGGCTTTAATTTAATTTATACAAATAGAAAAATTTAAAAATTAAACGACTTTATAATAAAAACTATCTACCGTATTAAAGAACAATTAGGAACATTAAATATAAACGATAAAAGGTGTCAAAACTTTAAAGGTTAACTTATAATTCGATATAAATTAGAAGATTGCGAACAATAATTTATCCGGCTAGTCCGGATTGTAAAAACCGTCCTGAATTCGGTTAAATATTGTCGTCGGTAAGGGTAAAATAAAGCAATCTACGAAAAGGTTAAAATATAATTAAGCTTAATAATCGAGGTAATATAATCTATTTATTTATTTAATTTAGATATACGATAACGTCTCCTTTAAAAAGAATATTATTAATGTAAAAAATAATTTATAAAGCGATAATTTTTGTAATTTTAAAAAATGATAATAATTAATAGTTAATTAATATTATTTTTATTTATAAAAGATTTTAAAATTTTTTGTGTTTTTCGGATATTATATAATATAATAACGATCTTTATATTAAGCTGTTAATATCGATATTATTATTATTTTATATATTGCCGGGCAATATAATTAATGAAAATATATTTTATAATCTTAAATTAAATATTTTGTAGTTTAATGTTAATATAAATTCTAGTTCCGATAAAATTAAGAAAGAAAATATAAAAAGTATTTAATTAAAAAAGCGAATATTATAACTTTTAATTTCTTAGTAATCTTTACCGGTTAAGAAAATATATATATATACAAACTTAATATTATATTTTTAAGAAATTTGTTATTAGTTAAATATTATCTTTTTTTATTATATGAATTTTATATTTATTATTTCTTTTCCTAAATAAATATAATATTATTTAAACCTTTCGTAACGAAATTCTTAAATGGGTTTACTTTTTATTTCGTAATTTTTAATTTATTAAATTATTTATGTGAAATTAAAATATCTAATTAGAAATTCGAATATGTTTTAATTACGAATTATAAGGATATAAAATGTATGTTAATTAATTTAAAGATTAATTTTTTTAAATATATTTTAATTTCGAATAATAATAATATTTTATGTATAGTATTATTAAATGTAAGGTATATTTTTTAAGTTACCTTAAAAATAAGAAATAATTATATTAATTAATAATATGATAAATATTTTAGATAATATTTTCGAATATAATAATTAGTAATAGTTTTTCCTGTTACGATAAATTATACCTTTCGGCTATAAAAGCTTTATTTTATAGCCGATTACGCAATACTGATAAATTTCGACTTTAATAAACCTTATACTTTTTAATTAGATTAATAAAAATCTTTTAAGAAGTAATAATTTAAAAGATTTTATACCCTGTACGATAAACTTTAAATTTATATAAAAATGTAACTTTATAACTCTATAATAGTTTAACGATTAAAATTCTAAATTAGATATTTTTAACATTAATCGATTTTATTATATTTTTTGAATTTTTATTATTCAATACCCGAATTCCGTAATTATAAAATCTTTATAGAATAAGTTTTATGAAAAAAATTTAAGTTTTATAAAATCTTAAAATAAAAAACGAAATATGGATATTATCGTTAATTGAACAGATTTCTTTTTTTCTAAAATAGATTTTAATTTTACTTTTTATATAGTAATTTAAATTATAATAATAATAATAATTAAAATTAAACGACCTTATGATAAAAAAGATAAATTATATAAATAAGTATTAAAAAAATTAAATATAAATAATAAAAATTTAAAACGTTAAAACTTTAATTTTTTATTTAATATAAATTAAAGCATTATAAATTATAATTTATCCAGTTATGTCAGATTATAAAGACTGTATGAAATTGCGTTAAAAGTAATTATTAACAGGAATATATTAAAGCAAATTAAAGTTATTAGTAATATAATTAAGTTTTAAGATCACTTAGTAATTAAAGTAATATAATTTATTGATTTATTTAATTAAGATATACGGTTACGTTTTCTTTAAGAAAATATTATATTTTATATATAGAAAAAGTTTTTAATTTTATAACGTAAATTATAAATAATTTATTAAATAATTTTAATTCACGCCGTTTATTTTTATATTTTATTAATAATATAGTACTTAATTAACGTTTTTACGTCTTTATTAATCTTTTCGGCTTTTTTTTACGTATTATTATAATTTATATAAAGTCCTTAAATGTAAGTTATATTATTTAAATTAAGTTAAAACTACGATAAATAGATTACATCGTATTTTTAATTATAATAATTATTAATAATTTTTACGATTACGATATATTATATGTTTTAGTAATGAAAAGCTTTATCCCGAAACCGATCGCGTAATGCTGATAAGTGTCAGCTAGCAGAGGGTGCTAAACGCACTCTATATACGGAAAGGCTCCTTTTAATCGGAAAATATATAGTCCGTTATTAGGCTATATAAAAGCTATACGCGTACGAAAAATATACGCAATTAACCAAATATAACAATATAACTGATATCCCTTATATTTAACAATTAAAATTTCCGTTTACTTAATTCGTATAAATATGAATTATTTAGTTATAATTAAAACAATACAAGCTATATAGTAGTAATAATAATTCGTACATTTTATTAATTATAATAATAACGATATTCTTAACATTTTTCGTTATTTATAAAGAATTTAAGAATTAAGATCGCTTTAAAAAGAATTTTCATTTAATATGTACGGGCTTATTATTTAACAATATATCGATCTTAATAAAAATACTTTATAATGTATTAAACTTAAAAAACTCGATATAATTATTTATTTAAAAAATCGAATTTGTTAATTAACGTAACTAACTAATTCGTTTTTCGAAAGAATTATATAAGTCGAAAAGATTAATCGAACGAATTATACGATAAATTCTTTTAAGAAAATTATAGAAAATAAATAAACCTAATTTATAATTTTGCGATATATACTTACGAAAATTGAAAATATAAAAACTTCTATAAAAAGATTAACGATTTTACGAAATAAATTCTGAAACCATTATGTTTAACGATTAAAAAAACTAATCTTTTCTTAGGAAAAAACTTGCGGAAATAATACGCGAACCTAGTTAAATCCGACAAAATATACGATAACAAGCTTTTAATTAATACATAGCGAGAGTACTACAAAAGGTTAAAGTAAACCTTAAAATTAATAAAAAAACTAAACGAATAAATTATAAAATAATAAAAAGTTATAGCATAGTAATAACGATATATTATCTTAAAAACGCAAATATTAATCGTATAAGTTAATAACTTATATATAGTATTACCCTTTATTATCGGAATATAAACGACGATTTTGTAAAAGAATAAAGAAATCTAAGATCGAAAACGATACCATTAGTTACTAGGAAATAACCATTAACTTTTTAAATTTTTAGACCATAATTTAATTACCGTTTATATTACGAAATATTTCTCCTTAGAGAAGACGTAACCGTGGAACCAAATTAAACAAATAAATAGATTATATTTTCGGTTGCTAAGCTTTACTAAACCCCAACTTTACAGGCGTTTTATTCCAAGGTCATTTCAAACTGCCCAGTTATACAAGCCCCTATCGACGACCATTCTTAACGGAATTCTGGACGGTTTTCGTAATCCAGAACAACCGGATAAATTATTGTTCGTAATTTTTTTTCCATCGATTTAAAAGTTAAACTTCGACGTTTTCCAGCCCGTTATCGTTATTTTCCAGTTTTACCATCAATTTTTCTATAAACCGGATATTTTTTAATATAAATTTATATAAAAATCGATTATTTTTACCGTTTTAAATTAAATCGTATCCGAAAATTCAAAATAAAATTTAATTTTTTTCCAATAGATTATTAATATTAACGGAAATATCGATATATTTTGTTCGGCTATTTATTTTATTTAAATCGGGTAACTTAATCGAAACCGTTTCCGTCGAGATTCCGGAGGTACGGAATATTAAGATTTTATATTCGGATTTAACTAATATATTTTAATTATTTTAATTAATAAAGGTTTAAAAAAGTAATTTAATACTAAGTACATTTTACCTGGTTATCGTATTAACGCTTTTTTCTTAACTTTGAAATTAATCGAGATTAAAGAAAGTAATTAATTTGGAATTCCTAGCCTTTTTTCCTAGTTAATATCTAATATTTTTAATCGTAAAACTAACGAAAGGTTACAAAGTAGCTATTTTATACGGATTTAAGATTTATTACGAAAAACTTAATATCTTTTAAGTTATTATCTAAGAGTCCCCCTACTAAACTAGCTAAAAAATATAAAGTTTATTAAGGTTAAAGCTTGTCGGTATTATATAATAATCGGCTTCGAAATAAGGCTTTTCGCAACCAAGGTATAATTTATCGTTACCGTAAAAACTATTAATAATTACCGTGTTCGAAAATACTGGGTAAAGTATTTATCGTATTAATTATTAATATAATTACTTTATATTTTTAGTTCAGCCTAGATAATACGGCTTAAACTTAACGACCTTGTATATTACGAAATATTAAGGTAACGCTTTAACGTTTTATGGAATTTTTATAAGTCTTTTTAATAAAAATAACCCTAATTAGGAAAAAGTTAAAGATATTAATTTTTAATTACGGGGAAAAACTTTAGGACGTAAATCGAAACGAGGTAATTATAAAAGTTTATATTCGAACTGAAATATTAATAAGCAAAAACGCGAAATGTTAAATATTTAAGATATACGTTATAAGGTTTATTTAAGTTTTTATTATTCGTTACCTTAATATTTTTATACATTTTTTAATAAGGCCTTGGTTAATTTTAGCTCTAATAACGAAGTAATAAAATTAGTTTATTAACAATTTAACTTTAATTAATTTTTAAAGGAAAAAATTAATTATTTACCGAAAAATATAAAAGGTTAAGTATTTAAGAAATTAATTAATTTCTAAAGAAAGAAAAAACGAATTTTTATATATTTTTTAATTATTACTTAAAATAATATAGTAAACATTTTATATTGTTTTTTAAAAGGTTTATTTATTTTAAATTTAAGTTTTATAATATATATCTTTAACTTTATTAATAAAGTTTTAAATTTTAAAATAACGATTTAAAACGACGGAATATTCGTAGGGAATAATTTCGTTCCGATTAAAATATACGGAAAAGTATATATATTATTTTAAAGCTTTAAAAACTTAAAAACGTTATATTTATATAACGTAATTTATTACGAAAACTTTAAATATAATTTAATATTTTTCCGATAGTTTCGAAAAAAGAGATATTAATAAGACGATGAAAAGATTAATAATTTTATTTGATATAAATATAATTAAATAATTATTCCGTTAATAAATATATTCGATTAATTCGTTATCGAAAATATTAACGCGACGGTTACTTATATAATTTTCATAATTTATAAACGAAACGCTAACTTATAAATAACGACATTATTACGAACCGGTAACGGTATTATATAATACTTAAAATTAAGTTATTTAAGGTTCGAAATAATTATTTAATCATCATTTTATATGAAAGAAATCCGCTTAGACAGTTTTATAATAATCGAATACCAGGCATATAATAAGGCGAAGGTTAAAAATATAAATACGTCGTAAGCCGAGGGGAAAAAATCGCCGTCGATTTTATAAACTTCGAAAAAATCTCGGAAAAATATTAATACGTTATGTTTGCTATCGATAAATATTTAGGCTTTATCGGAGACATATACCTTAAAAACCGAAAGCAAAATATATTAATTAATATATTCCGATACCTTTTAGAATTTTTAAAAAAACCAGTATGAAGTTTTTTTGTAAGTAATCGAATATAATAACAAAATTTTAGAAAATCTTTTTTTTTTCGAAATATGCTTTAATCGCCTCCTTTTAATATTTGAACTTAAACCCTTTATTACCGTATACCTAGGCCCAGAACGGGGGTATAAAATATTTAAAGGGTATAATTAAGAAAAAAACGATTACGATAGAAAATAATATTAAATTACCTTCGCTTTTAATCGTATATATTTTTAAAGTAGTAATATAACTATGCTCTTAAATACGCACTCTGTTAATAAATCTTATACGAGATTTAATATATATATTTAATATATCGAAACGATATCATAATATGTAATCGGAAGTTTTATTAGACGTTTTTACGAAAAAAGGGCTATATAATTTACGTTATAATAATTAATATTATAAAAAACAAAAATTTTAAAAATTAAATTGTAAAACATGGATTAAGTTTTTTATCGGTTATCGATTTATAAATATTTACGAAATTTAAAATTTATTAATTAATAAGGTTATTATTATTCGAAACGTACAGTTTTACGAAAAGGTTATTTTTTTAAGTAATAGTAAATATTTAAAAAATATTTTCTCTTCATTACGAAAAATAAGTTACAAAATTTATAACGATAAATAAAATTATTTAATTAGGCTTAAAACTACCTACATATATATATCTAAAAGTAATATAAAAATTTAAACGGAATAATTTAATTATTATAATCTGTATGTTAACGGAAAAAATAAAAGTAGTCTTAAACTTTTATTAAGTTAGTTAACCTAGTATAACGGTAAAAAAATAAAAATACTTTATAAGTTATAAAGGTAAGCTTTCCGTACATTTAGTATTAAAAAATATTCTTCGACACGATTATAAAATATCAAAAACCGCTTTTAATATAAAACGGCTGACCTATTTTATAAATATAATTAATAACCGGCCTGTATATTACGAAAGTTTAAAAGATTTAATTACCCGAAATATGCATTATTTTAATCGAAAAAACTTTAATATCTTAATATATAAAAAAATACTTAAAATACTAAACCGGGTATATAGGCGTAATTTACTGCTAATACCGCGAAGCTATAAAAAGCTAAGTATATATTTATTAAAAAAAGATATTTCGTAAAACCGAAAAATTTATTTATCAATTAGAAACAAGACATAATCCTAAACAATAATTAATTAGTGTTTATTAAAACAAAATAAATTTAAAAATATATATAAATATAATTAGATATAAAAATATAAATTACGTTTTATTGTGCGAAACGATTATTAACTTAAAACCGCTTATAATAATATATACGTATTTACCCTAATAAAAATTATTTAAAACCTTGATCGTTACGGTAATAAGATTCGATTTAAAACTTAAATAATATAACGCTATTAACGCTTTCGTTAACGTTAATTTAATTTACGAAATATATATAACACCGTTTTTAAAGTACTTCTAACTTAAAAACACTTTCCTAATTAAAAGAGTTACCGTTATTATAATAAAGAGATTTTATCGAAACGTTTAAAAAATTAGAATTTAATCCCGTTACTTATAACCCTTATTATCTTATTTATTAAAAAATACTTATATTTTTTTAAAAACGGTACCGGAGTAATATGATATAAAAAAATTAAAACCTCGTTAATTAATTAATTTAATAAATTCAGGGACAGTATACCTTTATAGAAGGTAAAAACCTATAATAAGTCCTTAGTATCGAAGTAATTTAAAATAAAGTTTAAAAAATATCTAATTATTTTAATTCGATTTTATAAATAAATTAGTTCATTTAATTTTTTAAATACGTTAATAACAAAAGTTAAATTATTATCGAATTTTAACCTGGTATATTTAAGTTTTATTAATAAATATTAAAAAAAATCGATTTTATCTTATATATAACAGTTAATACGTAACTCGATATAACTTTCGCAGTATTCCGACTTACTCGTTTTAATCTAAATCTTAATAACGTATATTATAAAACTGTTAATTGAATTATATTATATCTAATAAGCAGTAAAACGCTAATGTTATAATTCGGAAACGAAAATTTATTAAATACTTAAAATAACGCCAGTTTTACGAATAATACGATTTTTTAGAAAAATTCTTAAATTTACGTTATAAAATTATTTAAAAAAATAATAAAATATCGGGCGATATATTAACTAATAAACTAATTAAAACGTTATTACGTAAGCTGTTTAAGTATTTTAAAAAGTAACTAAACCTAATAAATATTATAGAAGCTTGTAAACGGCGGAAAAACATCTTGGAAATAATTTTAAAAAAGAATTAATTAAGTAAAGAAATTTAATCGCCGGAAAAAAAGTTAAATGAAAAGCTGTAACTTTAAAAAAATCATAATATATAACTAATAACGCTATAAATACTTTAAGGCGTTAAAAAAGTATATTAGCTAATAAAGGGTTTTAAACGTACTTTATATACGAAAAAGCTCTTTTTAATCGAAAATTATATATTCCGTTACTAGACTATATAAAAGCTGTATACGTACGAGAAGAATACGTAATTAGCCTAATATCATAATATAACTAATATCCCTTATATTTAATAATAAGTTTCGACCTTAATAAACCTTATACCCTTTAACTTTACGGTTCGGCAAGGGGAATTATTATAAGTTATATATTAATAATCGGCCTAATAGCTTAGTAGTTATAAGCCTGGGTGTTTCTTTTAATTGCGATTGGCTTAGGTACCTTGTTACGATTAATTGCAAAAAATAGCTAGTTTAAATCCAGTTTGGGTTACCGTTCTTTTAGGTAGCGCCAGCTTAAAGAAGCTGACTAGTTGGGGCTTCGGCCCCGCCACCATGTTGGCGACAACTGAAGGGTTGGGGGCTCTGGGAACTAACTAGTTAATTGTGTATCTTATCGTTAGTTACCGTGTTATATAACCTGCATTGCGTTTTTCCGGCCTTTATTAAAAAGCGACGGTTTTTAAATGGTATTACCAGGTTACGTTTATATTAAACCAGTTGTATATATACCTAGTAAATAGATTAGCTATATGTTATATCTTATATGTATATATATAGCTAAATACCCCGAATAGTACTTGATTTTATATATATTAACAATTTTTTTAAATTTTTAAAATATAAAATTTTCTTATATTTAAATATAATATATCCCTTTAAATTTATTTAAAAAACTTGATTTAAATAATATATTAATGCCGAATATGTAAAATTATAAATAAATATTATTCGTTACGATTTTATATTTAATTTATATTTTTAATACTTTTATTTTTTTATAAATAATAATATTTATAAAACGATTATTTAGTATATATTTTTTACTTAGTCGGCCCGGTTTATAAAGTTATGTAAGATTAAGTATTATTCGGGGTATCTAGTTATATATATATATATAGAAAGCTAATTTATTTACTAAGTACATATATAATTGGTTTTATACAAACGTAACCGGGGAACATTTTTTAAAAACCGTCCCTTTTTAGTAAAAGCCGGAAAAACGTAATACGGGTTATAGGTGCACGGTAACAAATAAGTAGCTAAGTACACGATTAATTTGATTAGTTAATTCCCAAAGCCTTTAACCTTTCCGGTTATCGCCGACACGGTGGCGGGGCCGAAGCCCCAATTAGTTAGCTTCTTTAGGCTGGCGCCTCTTTAAGAAACGGTAACCTAAGCTGGATTTAAACCAGTTATCCCTTAAGATTAACCGAAACAAGGTACCCAAGCCTGTTGCAATTAAAAGAGATATCTAGGCTTGCGACTACCGAGCTATTAGGCCGTTTATAAAGTTATATATTCTTTTTCGTATTATTTATAAAATATTAGGTTTATATCTTTTTTCTTAAAATTATTTAAACGGTAATTAATTAAAAGTCGGTAATTAATTCAGTAATTTAATAATTAATAAAACGGGTATAATTTATTATAACGTAAATGTAATTATAATAATTAGTATTATTTAAAATATTTTAAAACATTTTTATTAATATATAATATTTGTTTAAATATTACGTTTTTATATTATAAATATTTTTATTAATAATATAAATTTTTAATTACACCGTTAAATTCGTATATTTAATTAATTAAAACATTTTATTACTTATTATATATTTTTAATTAAAAATACTTAATAAATTAAATTAATAGAATATTATATAAATAATATAAAAATGCTTTAATTAAAGAGTGATTATAAAATACGTTATATTATAAATTTCGTAATTATTATTTTTTAGTTTTAAAAATAAAATTTTATCACTTATTTTTAAGGTTATTTTAATAATAGGTCCGGCTGTTTTTAAAATCGAGTTTTTATTATTTCTTCGTATAGTTATTTGTAAAAGATATTATTAATAAATTTACCTCTTTTTTAAATTAGAAATTTAAAATTTATCGGATTTATTCAACGTTTATTAATTACGGTATTATTAATAATTATATTTAATATATCGATAAAGTTATCTATATTCCATAATATAATCGGTATATAAAAGTATATTAAAATAGAAATTTTAAATATATAATAATAAAAACCTAATAGTAATTATTATAGTATAACTAAATTAAATTTAAATATTATAATATAATATAAAATAAAAAAGTTTATAAACAATTATAAATAATGCCCTCGTTTTAACGTAGTAAGCTTGCGAACGGAGTGGACGAGGGTTATTGTGTCGAAAATTTGTTCCCTTGGAGCCGATTACCGTATTTGGATCTTGGCACGTCCCAAATAGGAAGGTTTTAGCAACACCTGCCGGAGCACTACCGCCACCTGGCTAACCCGCGGGGGAAGGTGAGGGGAGAAGGGCGGGGAAGTACCCCAGTCTAGAACGTACGGCTAACGCTGTTAAAACGAGGGCATATTGTGCTTGCCGCGGCAACGCGGTAGCCTCACGTCATGTTAGCAGATGTGGTGATTTAGTATTAGAGAGTTAAAAAGATTAAAAGGGCTTTGATTTGTGGCCGTAAGATTGCAAGGATAAAGAAGCTATAGCTATATCT
>QJNZ01000934.1:0-33886 GCA_004155055.1 Monosporascus sp. CRB-8-3
AAAGAAAAATGTTATTAAAATTTAATTATATGTATGTAACATTAAAAATAATAAAGTGTAATTAAATTATATATTTTAATAACTATATCTTTTATAAAATGATAATTTTATTTTTATTTTATAAAATTTATATAATTAAATATATTTAATAAAAGTTTTATAATATAACCGAGGTTTTTATATATTATTATAATAAGATTAATAACATTATATAAACTTTAATTTAAAAATAATTTAATTTAATTTAATTGATTAAATAATTAATTATTAATATTTAAATAGTATATATATATATTCAGAATAAAATTAAATTTTAATAATTTAAAATTTAAAATTTTATCTTATTATTTTAACAATTTTTAAAATAAAAGAATATTTAATTTAATATATCAACCATAATTATATATAAACTTTTATATTGTTAATATTTTATTTATATAAAAATATTATTATATATTAAGGTATTATTATTTTTAAGTATTCTATTATATATTATACATTAATAAACGATTACATTATCACATAAATAATATATATTATATGAAATATATAATGTGTTTTCTTCTAATATTAAATTTATTCTTATAAGTATTTTTGTTAATTTGTTATTAATTTTTAAATATCGCGCGTTTAGGTGAAAACAGCTATTCATTGTTAGGGTCATTCATTAAGTGGTGTCCGAGGTTAGTTAATTCCCTTATATAATAGATTATTAACAGATTTAAATTATATAAATATTAAACTATAATAAATGGTTTATATATTTATCTTATTATTTACTATGTAAAAATGTTATTTCTTTATATTATATTTATTTATTAATAAAATACTTCTAAAATCTCAAACAATAATATATTCTCAGTTTTTATATAAAATAATTTAACTTTTAATTTCAAGTTAATATTTATTAAATCTTTATTTTCTCCTATATAATTGTAATAAATTTATTAATTACATTAATATATATATCTATTTCGTATTATAAACCTTTTAGCTATATAATATATTAAAACTATATATATATATAGGATAAAACCTTCTTTATATTAAGAATTACGCTAAATTTTAACTTTTCTTTTTATTTACTTAAATTTAAATATATATGATAATTATTAGAAAAATATATAAAAAGTTTAATTTAGAATAACACGTTTAAATTATATCGTAATATTAATAAATATATATATATAAAACTAAGTCATTTATTAAATGAGTATATCAAAAATTATATAACGCAACGGGAAAACATTTCCGAATAACAGTTTCTTTTTAATAAAACTGGATATAATAAAACGTAGTACGAGTTTTAAAATACGGGAATAAATAAAATTACGTATACGATTAATTTAATTAATTTCTAATGCCTTTAATTATTTTAGTTATTCCCGATATAATAACGGATCTAAAATTTCAAGTTAATCTAACTTTTCTAAGCTGGCGTTATTTTTTTTTTAAAAAAACGGCGTTCCACGCTAGATTCGAACTAGTTATCTTTTATAATTTATTATAGCAAACGCTATAAGATTATAACAATTAAAAAAGATATCTAGGTTCTAAATTATTAAACTATTAAGATAATATTATTAAATAAACATTATATTATATGTTAATATTAGTGTTATTATAAAAATATTAAAAATATCATTTTAATTTTATTTAAAAATAAATTTCACTACTATTGATTTATAGTAAAACTATAATATTATAGTATAAATATATTATATAATAAATTAGTATTTTTAATGATTTAAATTACGTTAATTAATTGATAATATGATTTGCTATTTTTATAATAAATCTCATACTATTTTTACTGTAGCCTTATTTCCACCTGGTATATACCTAGTATACCAACTAATTCGCACCTAGTTTTCCCTTAAAAACCCTCTTATATAAAATATTAGTAAAAGATATTTATTTTTAATTAATTTATTAAGATATATTTTTATTAGCAAAACTTAAAATACATTTTAATTATTTTATAATAATATTTATTAAAATCAAGGTACTTTAAAACGTTTTAGTAATTTTATAATTTTATAATATAATTAATTAATTTCATTATAACCGAATTAAATATTTATACGTTTAATTTCGGTTCGAAATAATTTATTACCTATTAAATAATAATACGTAATTCTAAAAAATTCTGATTAATAAAGTTTAAAGTTTAAGGTAATCGTAACGGTTAAAATTATCGTTATGTTAAATATTATAAACGGCATTACGAACGTTAATAAATTTATAAATATTATTATATTTTATGTATTATTTTATCGGTTATCTTTTTTACGTTTATTACGTTTATAGTATTTATTGTAATAATATAAATAATATATTATTTTAAACGATGCCTCGGGTTAAAGTTGTAATTATATTACGGCGTACTTATTATAAAATTTAAGACGTAATATTGCTTTCGAACTTTTTGACGGGTTTTTATTTTAAACGTTTACGGCGGAATAATTCGTAAAGGTTTCGTCGTATATAAAATTATCGGGATATTACGAGAATAGTTAAATATTTAAATAATTTATAATTTACGAATAAATAAAATAAGGGTTTCGTTAATTTATAGTTTATTAATTGCGTTTTTTAAATAATGAAAATTATTTTTTATATTTTATTATATTTATTATAATTTAGTAATATCGTTAATTAACTCTTTAATATAAGTTTTCTTAAATATTAAGTAAATATTATAATATATAATATAAATATATGTCGGCAATTGGTGCTTTTAAGTGCCCGCGGCTAGTACGTCTAGGCTGCAGATGCTGCCTAGGATAACCTTTATTTAGGAATTATCCTTTGTATAGTTAAACGTATATATAAGGGCGATTACCTTTAGATTTTTTTAGTTTTTCTTAGAATAACTATACGTATTTTACCAGATTTTTGTATTTAATTATTATAATTGTTGATATGGTAATATTTTTTGGTTAATTAGTAATTATAATACGTTAAACGGAATAGTTATTTATAAGTTAAGTTAATAAAAAAGGTACGAAATTTAAAAGGGAGTTGTTTAATTAATTTAAAAGAAAGTAAACGGTTAACGATAGTCAGCAAATAATAAAAACGTATTTTAAGGCAGTTTTTTATAGTTAAATAAAGTAGTTTACTTGATAAAGGTTTCGTTTTTATACGGGATAGGAAATATACAAATAACGATTTATTTTTTTTTTCTTTTGATTAAAAGAATTTTTAAAACGAAAAGTTTTATAGTAAAAGGGAAGAATAAAAGTTTACGATGGACGTAATAGTAGGAAAAAGATTTACTTTCGAGATTTTTACGGAAAAAACCTTATTGTTTTAATAACGATAATTAAAAAACCGATATAAAATCTTTATATAAAAATAACAACTTTAATTAAAATTAAATAAGCTTTATATATCCTTGGGTATTAATTTAAATAGGATTAAGGAAAACGTTAAGGTACGAAAATATAAATATAAATCGGTTAAGGATAAAATTAAAGATTTAAAGTTTTAATAAAAAAGAAAAGACGATATAATAAAGCGAATAAATAATATCGTAAAGAGATTATTGGATATATTTCAATTCGGGGGCGTATTTTAATAAGGACCGTTTTAATTAAAGGCGATGCGGAATTTGTAAAGTGCAAATATTTGTAAAAGTGCTTTATAAAACGTTTAAGGAACGGGAAGTTTATAGGAAGCCTTTATTGCCGTCGAAAGCGATGTAAAAAAGATTAACTTTTTAAAAAAAAGCGAAACGTAGTTAAGGAAGTAATTTATTAAAAAACTTAATCCCCTGAAAAGGGAGAAAAGCGAAGAAAAAAAGTTACGCAAAAAAGAAAGTATAGTACGTAAGGACCCCGACGATTCGGATAGGTTATTTTTAAACTCGTTTAAAGGTTCCCGAAAACGAAAAAGCCGTCGTAATAGTTCCTTTAGCATCCCTAGCAGTTTTTTAAGCCCTAGTAGCTTAGATAGTTTTAACGAATTAAGCGTTTGCTTAAAGGAAAGAAAGAAAAATTTTAAGAAGTTTAGTAACGAAGATGCAAAGCTGCGTTAAAAACGTTTTAATTTTTTACTAGATAAAAAAAATCATTTAACGGGTTGGGCTAATTAAGAGCTTTAAAGTAACGCCCTAATTCTTGCTTTTAAAGAGATTAGTTATAAAAACGGAATAAAGTTGAAATAACTTAATTAATTACGTTTTATAAAGGTTATTATTAAGATTTATAAAAGGATATTCTTAAAGTTAATTACAAGTATTAAGAAAAGAACGAAGATATTAAGAACCCTTAGGAAGATTTACGTAGTTATAGGTAAAGCTAGGCAAAGGTTTTTTTAAAAAAAGCTTAGTAAAATTATATATAATAAAGGAGACCTTGTATAGTTTATTACGAAGTTTTAGAAGTTATTGCGAAAGGTTAAGGGCTGTAGTATAAAGCTTGGATTAAAGGAATAGATTATTATGTTCCTTACTGCTGTAAAGGATTGCGCCGGTAATTGGTACAAAACGATTTAATTAGTGCTTAGGCAGACCAGTTACTTCTTTTAGCAGTTGATCGACGACTTTAACAGAAAATTCCATAACCGTATTAATAAGAAGAAAAACGGGAAGTTCTATAACGTTTAAAAAGGTAAGGGAAAAGGTAATAATAATAATAGCAACTTCCGAAATAATAGGCCTGTATAGAACAAGAACGGAAAGCCATTTTGTTTTAATTATGGAAAATACGGATACCTAATAAAGGATTGCCCTAAGCCGTAAAAAAAAAAAAACGGCAAAGGAAAAAAAAAAAAGCGTAGTTAATATTAGGGTAATAATGGATAAAATAATTAAAGTAATAATTTTCGTAACGTTTATAGCAGTAATAGGAACGAAAAGTAATTTATTTTTAATGGTTTAAAGGATTTATACCGATTAAACGGAAAGATTTTTAATGCTTGCGTTAAAGAATAATAGCTGGAGGATTTTATGTAGTAGTATAATGAGATAATTTGGAAGGTAGCTTAGGGAGCTTTAATAATTGAATACCTTAAAACCCGGGAAGTTTTAACGGTAAAACGCTTTAAAGCCCGGGAAATTTTAATAAGTAAATGTATTAAAACTTAAGTAACTGATTGCTTAAAGTTATAGGAAGGTAAGCGTTTTAAAGGAATTATTATAAAAAACGTTATATTTTTGTACGTTTATTCTTTTTACGGGAATAATTTAAATAAATTGCTTTAGGATTTAAAAACGAACGTTAATATTACGAATAACATTAATAACTTTAAGAAAAACATTATAATAAATATTAAGTTTAGGGGAATTTAAATTATAATGGATAAAGGATTTGTAATTGTTATTTTTATTAATATCGTTAAGTAGTTTTTAAAAAAGTTTAATAAAAAGAAAAACGAAATTATAATTAGGTATACGTTATATATTGATAATTTTCTTTTAAAAATGTTTTCCGGGGAGATATTTTATAGAAAGGAAGGTTATTTAAATCGTAACGTTTTGATAAGTTTTGATAGGATTTAGTTATTAACGATTAACGTTTTTCGGAAAGGATTTTTTTTATGGTTTTACGGGAAACCGGAGTTTATTATTAGGGCCCCGGATTTAGTAAACGATAAAAATTATTAATAAGGATACGTATTAAGGGAAGTATCCGGTAAGGAAAATGGCGATAACTTAGTAAATAATTTGAAATGCGTATTTTCGAACATTTTTAAGGATAGGAAAGTTTTAATAACGGACAAAGTTATAAAAAAAATTATTTTTTAGTACCGTTGTCTTTATTATTCCAATACCGAACGATTAATATGGATTATTAAAAGGTTTACGGGGATAAATTTAAATTTTAATGATATGAAAAATATTTTTTATACGATATGTAATAAAGGGAAAATACGAAAAATATTATTTATAAATTTTTAAAAGCGAGGGAAATATATAGGAGAAATTATTTAATACGACGTAAAGTTAATTAAACCTATTAATATTGAGAATAAAGGTTATTTTGGTTTTATTATAAATGATTTGTTACGTTATAAAAAGTATTATTCGTTTAAAAGTAAGGATAAGGTTTAATAGAATTTATATACGTATATTATACGAATTATAAAACGTTTGGAAACGTTATTATCGGACGAAAAAAATAAACGTAAAAAAATGCAAATCCTGCGTTTTAACGGTAATAGGGAATTCGGTATAATAATAATTAAGAATTTTTACGTTATAAAAGGTATCGAACTGGTAATTTTTAACGTATATAATTAATATTAAAACGGAGTTGTAAAACGAAAAATATAGTTTCTGTAAAATAAGGTGCGTATAATTTCCGTATAGATAAAAATTTTTATATGTTTTTAGGATTTCGTAATAAAGGTAATAACGTATATTATTAATAGGATAGGTCAGTTTACGGTAAAAGATATGATATTAATCAAATATTTTAAAAACGTATTTAAGCCGAATAAATTATATAGATTCGATAACGGTTATTTCCGAATTCTCGGTAGCAGGTATATAGTTTTGATTGATAAAAATTATCGGATTAGATTAGAAAAGTTGGCAGCCCGTAAAGTAAAGGGAATGTTATTAAGTTATTAAGGGATATATAACTATAAGGTATAATTGTTAAAGGGCAGTAAGTTATTTATAATACCGCATGTTATTATTTACGAAAACCTGGAAAAATTAAGCAAATTTTTTAGTTTTAAAGATATTATCCGATTATTTTTATAGCCCGTATAAAAACGTTTAAAATACCGTTAAAAACAGGGCGTAGAAGTGAAAAATAAGGATAACAATATTATTTTAAAGGATAATACGGACTAAGAAATTAAGCAGGTTAGATGCAGAAGGGGACGCCCGAAAAAGATTATCTTAAAGCTGTATACCTTAAAGGCCCTAAATAAAACCTTAAAGTTGATTCAAAAGCTAAAGCTAACGTTAATTTAAGAGGGCGAAAACGAGGGTGGTTTATATATTTTTTATTTTAATCCATTAACGTTAAATAATGATAAAGACCGTTTTAATAACTTTAAAGATACCGATTAAGTTATCCGGAACGTTTATAAATACGAATAGATAATTAATATATTAAATGTTAACATTTATAAGCTGTTTACTGTTATAAATAACGGCCCGATTTTAAAGGAAATTATAAAAAGCCCAAAACGAAAAATATAGCTTAAGGTTATTTTTACAAAAATTAGGGAAAATTTTTCGTACGGAACTTTTAAATTTACGCTTTTTAACAAGGTTATTTAAGGGTACCTTATTAATATTAAATAAATATTAAGAAAAAAATATACGTTTATAAAGAAGCTAAAGAAATATAAGGTACGTATTTGCGTAAAAGGATTTATATAACGAAAAGAAATTAATTATAACGAAATAACAGTAAATACCGTAAAGGTAATATATTAAAGGATCTTAATAACGTTAACCGTTTTTCTGGGGTAATATATATTCCAGATAAACTTTATTATTACGTATTTAAACGGCAAGTTAAAAAAAAATATTTACATAAAACAATTTCCGATATTAAAAAAATATTTTAATACGTATTTAAAAAATAAAGAAATACATAGCTTTTTTTTAAAAAGGGTTATTAAATTAATAAACCCATTATACGGTTTAAAACAGGCCGGAATTACTTAATAAAAAAAAGTAAAAAAAATATTTACGAAATAAAATTTCCGTCCGTTAATTTCGGACGACGTAATATATTATAACCTTAAAACAAAAAACGTTATCGTTTTATACGTAAATAACTTCTTACTTTTCGGTCTTAACAAATAGCGTTTTAAAAACATTGCTAAAAAGATTATTAAAAACGTCCCAGTTAAGGATTTAAATAACGCAGATTAATATCTAGGCGTACGAATTATCCGTTTCTTACTAATAGGAAATATTAAGTTAAATTAATAATAATATATTAAAAAATTATTAAAATTAATCGGCTTAAACGAAATAAGAAAAAAGTTTATATTATTCGTTAAAAATCACTTAAAGCATGTTATAAGATATAACGGTATAGCTAGTAAAAAAAAAACGTTTAAATATGTAAACCTAATAAGGAAATTTAACTTCTTAAATTATATTAACAAATTAGATATAACGTTTATAACGTTAATTTGGATAAAATTTATAAACAACCCGTTACTTAAATACTAGGAATATATCAAAAAACTGCCGAGATATTTAAACGGTATATTAAATATATTTTTTCGGTACCGGAAATTACGAAAAAATTATTTATATTATAAATATAATAATCTAAAATTATTCGGAATAGTAAATATAAGTTTTATAAATAATTACAAATTAACAAAATTTATAATAAGCTATATATTTTTTATAATTAAAATGCTTATTTTATGGATTTTAAAGTTATAAAATATTATTACTAAATATATTACGGAAAAAAAATACGTAAAAGTAGGAATAGTAATTATAAAGGCAACTAAAATCAGAAACCTTTTAACAAAGTTAAGGCTTATATTTAAAGATTTTATTCCTATCTTAAAAAATAATACAAATACGTTTAAATAAATAAAAAAAATATAGATAATACGAAAAAAACGTCATATTTAAATTAAATATTATTACGTACGTTAAAAAGTTTAAAAAGGAAATATTAACTTTTAATACGTAAAAAATAAAAATAATCCTACCGACAAACTTACAAAGTTATTTAACAGAGCAAATTTCGAACGGTTTATAACTAATTTAGGATTTAAGAAAATACAAAAAAAGTTAAAAAATACTTAAAATTTAATTAAAGCAATTAACAAAAAAATGGTTCCGCTAAACTCCCTTTATACGGGAAAAAAAGCGTTCCCTTTTAAAACCTGTTCCTCGTTACTAAAAATGATAATTACGGTATTTTTTTTATAATTGCCCGAAAACATCTATTTACCTATTAATTTCAAAGCTTTAATTTCCTATAAAATCATTTATTTATACATATTTACAACCTTTTACGTTAATTTTTACTTAAAAGCGCTAATATTTTATATATAACTTACAACTAATTAATATCCCTTAACTAACCGGAAAAAAACTTTTACTTAATGGTTTTTTATAAAGGGGAATTTAAAAAATAATAATTTTACTTATTTATTAGTATTACCGTTAAAGAATAAAACCGATTTTTAAAGTTATAAAACCTTTAACGTAATAGGTTAGTACATATAAAACGTTTTCTTATATTAACGCCTAACCTGATCCGAATTATTTCGGAAAAAATAAGCCCCGTATTCCGGGATAGCAGCGTAAAAACGGTAAAATAAAAAAGCCGGTCTTTTGGTATAACGGTTAATTACGTAGCCCTATTTCAAACGAAAATAACGGAAATAGAAATTTAAATCCTATATAGACTGAAAATTTTAATAACTTTTTAATAGATTTTCCTAAAATTTTAAATCTAATTTTGAAAAATTACGTAAATAAGGTTACTTAACATAAAAGGGCGTATCGGCAATTAGTACTTTTAAGTACCCGCAGTTAATACGTTTAGGCTGCAGATACTGCCTAAGATAACCTTTATCCAGGAACTATCTTTTATATAGTTAAACGTATATATAAGGGTAATTGCCCTTAGATTTCTTTAATCTTTCCTAGAATAATCATACGCACTTTGCCAGATTCCTGCATTTAATCACTGTAACTGCTAATAATATATAATATATTATATTACGCTTTAAAAAGATATATATATAACTATAACGGTTAAAATATAAAATTATGGCAGAATTAAATAACATAATTAATTATTATATAATAAAATTTCGTTATTTATTTATCGATTATTTTTATAAAAGTTTTATTTATAATAAAAGGTTATTTTACCCGTTAAATAATTAATATTTAATAAAATTAAAATTAATTTTCATAAAACGGTTTATTTAAGTTTTATAATTAGGATATTATTAAATAAAATAATTAACTTATTAATAACGAAAAGGGAATTATATATTCTTTAAGTATTTAATAATAAATTATTAGTTATTATCCAAGTTAATTATTAAAAGTTATTAACTAACGTTAAAGGATTTTTCGATATATAAATATATTAGATATTATTAATATAATAAATATTCTTTACGTTTATAAAAAATAAAAGAAGGTAATATGTTTTAATAATAAAGTTAATTATTACGTACGGAATTATTTAAATATCGAAAGTTTTATTAATTATTATTTTTTAAGTTTTTATTAAAATTTAAAAAAACGTTTTTTTCGTTATTAATCTTATTACCCTTATTAAAAAGGTTGTTATTATAGTTATTTTTAATAAAAAAAATATTTTCACGCTTACGAAAAATAACCTTTTTATTTATATAGAAAATATATATTTGTTATTACGTATTTAAGTTTTCCTCCGAAATCCGAAAAAAAAAATTTAAATATCAAATATAAAATTATTTTTAAAAAATAAATATTATTAAAGTAATTATTTAAATGACGTTTTCGTTACGTTATAAATTATTTTAAGCGTTATAATAAAAACATTTTTTATAACTTATATTACCTATCATCACCGTGAAAACCATTAATAGTTGCCGTATTCGAAGATACTCGGTAGAGTATTTATCGTGTTAATTATTGGTATAATTACTTCGTGTTTTTAGCTCAGCCTGGATAATACGGCTTAAACCTAACGGCCTTGTATAACTTATATTACCTTTAATATTTATAAACTATATTTTGTCACGGTTAATTTTATATATATTTATTTATAATAATAATATATTAAATATATTTTTATATTTCGATATATTAAAAATACGTTTAAAATATACTATTAATATCATTAGGCTTAAATTTTTGGTAAGCGATTTAATAACAATTATTTTCGTTTTCGAATTTTTTAATAAATGTTTAAATTTTAATAAAAAGAAACTTTATTTTTATTTTAAAAATTTATTTATTAACATTTTTAACTTTTACGTATATAAAGAGGTAAATAAACGTCATATATAACGACGTTATAATAAATTAAACCGTATTACCGATTTTATATTAATTCCTAATATAACGCTTTTATTTATTCGTAAAGCGTTTATATAAGAAATCGTTTAAATTAGTATTTAAGATTTTATTGTTAGAAAAATAAATACAATTATATATATCTTAAAAATGGTTTAATTTAAAACCGACTTTTTAATTCGTTTTAGTCGTAACTTTTATATAGCTACGTTATATATAGCCGATTTTTTTCGTAATTTATTTAATTTGTTTACCGGTATTCTGAATTTTTTCGGCCGTATTACGGTGATGAAAAACGGTTATTTAAATAGGTTTTTTATAACGATAATTGTTATATTGGTTACTTTTAATATTATAACCGTACCGTTTTACGTATTATTAAATATAGGCGTAAACGGGTTTCTAGAAATTAGTAGAACGCCCTTTTTAAAGTCCTCCTTTCTCGGGATTCGGGATTTCCGCCATGGTGGCGAGATATAGCGGAGTGACGGTGTTGTTAGTATTATTGTTATTATTGTTATTATGATAAAACTTTGAAAAAATTAAAGAAAATTAAGAAGTTGTAATTATAATTGTAATTGCAGCTATAGTTACAGCTGTATATAATTATATTACTAGGTAGCGGCGGTATAGTAAGTGGTAGTAGGTGTAAAAAGTAGGACCACTACAGAAATAGTAAAAGGTTTACAATAGAAATAGCAAATCTATTAATTATTAATATATAACTTTTTGTCAGGATTCGCGGTGCTAATCTGACTGTTATTGGTATCGTAATGTGTATATTACTTGGTTATATCTAGAATATATCTGTTCTAGGTGCAGAAAAACTAGCTAAAAAGGTAGGTACGCTGGATTTACTTAAAACGCGTTCGGGTAAACGTTATACGGGCCAATTAACCCTGTTATATACCAACGTACCGAATCCCAATACGCCCTTTTGCGTTATATATACATTCGAAAACTTTAGGAAAAACTCTAATTAACATATCTGGGAATTAAACCTTAACTCCTATGCAGAAAACCGATGAAAAATTTATAAAAACTGATAGAAAAGTAATAAAAAACAATCTGCACAGTTCGGAATTAAACCTTTAACTTTTGCGTAAAAAGCTAGGTTATACGTTATATTAACCTACTGCACCAAATAACCGGCCTCCTTATTTTACCGTTCCGTTATAACCGCGCCGGGCTATAAAACCTATTTTTCCCGAAAAACTTCGGACCAAGTTAAGCGTTAATATAGGAAAACGCTTTATTACGCCAACCTGCTACGTTCTAAGTCTTATAACTCTAAAAATCGGATCTATTTTTTAACGGTAATACCAGTAAGTAATTAAGATTACTGCTTTTTAAATCCCCCCTTAAAAAAGGCTATTAAGTAAAAATTTCTTTCCGGTTAATTAAGGGATATTAATTAAGTATAAGCTATATATAAGATATTAACGCCCTTAGGTAAAAACTAACGCAAAAAATTATAAGCAAATATAAACAGGTAATTTCATAGGAAATTAAAACCCTAAAACTAATAAATAAACGGATACTTTTAAATAATCGTAAAAAAAATACCGCAGTTATTACTTTCAATAACGAAAAATAGGTTTTAACAAGGAAACGCCTTTCTTCCTGTACAAAAGAAATCTAACGGGACCATTCTTTTATCAATTACTTTAACTAAATCTTAAGTACCTTTTAAACATTTTTAAAATTTAAGTTAATAATAAATTTATTATATATTATTTTATCTAATAATTTGGTAAATCCGTTAACAAAGTTCTTTACGCTTTTAATATACTTAACCTTTATTCGGTTTTCCTAAACTTCCTGGCATATATAATAATATTTAACGCGTATATAACGTTTTTTTCGTAACATAACGCTTTCCTTAATTTACTTTTTCGTACCGTTATTATTTTCAAAAACGGTAATAAAACTTTTAAATATAAGGCCAAATTTTTCGAAAAAAATCCGTACGCTTATTACTTTAATAACTACAGCGCCTAATATTACGTATTCAGCTTCCAAAATACATCTTATAACAACTTACTATTACTTTAATACCTATACTACCGGGCCTCCTACTATAAACAAAACGTAACCGGTAATAAACTTAATTATATCTAGGTTATCTACAAAACTTATATTAACTACTATAAAAAGCCTTAATTTGTTATAAACGTAATAAAAGTATTTTTCGTCTAGCTTCCGGTATCAAATAAATAACTTTAAAATCCTTTTTAAGTACCTTAAAAAACGTTTAATATACTTTTAATACTTAAAAAACGGGTTACTTATAAACCGTATTTAAGTAAACGTTATAAACGCTATATCTGGTCTAATTATATAATTAGAAAAATTAAATTTGCTAATAAGGCTGGCGTAATTAAAAATATCCTATTTATCAACTTTATCTTTATAACGTATTACGTAATTTAAATATTCCTTAACAAAAGGAATTAATTTTGCCTTTATATTATTAATACCTAAGTTTATTAACGCCTTATTAATATATTATTCCTAATTAAGGTAAACGTCGCTTATTTCGAATAATCGAATAATACGGATACCGAAATATTAATCTACCGTTCCGAAATCGTTTATCAAGACGTTACCGGCGATAATATTTATTATAACCTTTAGGTATACTTTATTAAAGCCGAAAAATAAGAAATTATCGACGTATAAAATAATTACGTTACGGGTTTTTGCGTTAAAATATATCGTATTGTCAGATAATAACGGCTTAAAACCGTACTTGTTAAATATCGTTCGGATTTTTTTTTGTTATACGGCACCGGTTTACTTTAACCCGTATAAAGGATTTATTAATTTAATAATTTTTTCGAACGCAAAATTAAAACGTTATCTTTTATTTAAATATATATCGAAATATTTCTGTAATATAAGGAAACGTTTTATAAAGATTTACTTTTCCAGGTTACCGTTTAGATAAATAACGATAAAATCGATTTATTAGATATACCACTTTATAAACGTTACAAATATTATAAGGATTTGCTAATATACCGTACGTACGGTAATTACAGCTGTCTCGTTATAATTGATTCCCTTTCGTTAAATAAAACCGTATATAACGATACGAACCTTGTATTTTTCCAGCTCGCCCGTTAACGTATACTTTTTTTTAAGACCTATTTAGTATTTATCAAATAACCCTTAATAACTTTAATTACTAATTTAAAGGCAAAAATTCCCTATTATAAATTTTCCTTAATCTTTTTATAAATAGCTTTAAGTTATATATCTTATTTAAGGCTGGTTATAGTTTTTTTAAAATTAGGTCCGTTACTATTTACGCTAAATAAATAATAAATATTATTATTAAACATATTACGTACGTATATCTATTTGTAAATTTGTTAAATTATATCGCAATTATTTAAATTTTTATAAAAATCATTTTTTAATTTATTAAAAAAATTAAAATTATAAACGCCTAGATAAAAATTAACGCCTTTTTAAGTTAAAGCCGTTATAATCTTAAGGTTTTCGTTAAGTGCCTTATATACGTATAACTCGGACTTAACCTTTTTCGATTTACCTCGTTTCCGTTTTACGGTTTTCGTTTTATTATCCGTTTAATTATTTAATATGATATTATTATCGTAGTTATAAATACCAACGCCTTTTTTTCGGGGTTGGTAACGGAATTTACGTTATATATAAAAAAGTAAAGACCTTATAACGTTTTTCGGGTCGGGTAACTCATTCTTTTCACTTATCGTACCCGTCTTTTCGTAAACTTATATATGCGGTATAACTAGGAAATAACCGTTTTTTAACAACTAGATTTTATAATTATAAATACCTTAATAACCTAAAAATAAACTTTTAACATTTTATATTTCCAGTTTTTTAAATTTAATTCGATAATTCTCGTTAATTAAAACCGTATAACGGCTGTTAATAATACGTAAATATACGTTATCCGGCTTACTTGTTTGTTTTTTATTATTTAACGCCTAATTATAACACTTTTATAATATAATATAATTAATTATAAATTATTTAATACGATTTAACATATAAATTATCGTTTCCATAACGTAATCCCAAAAATAGGTCAAGATACGTATTTAAATAACCGTAACACAAGCGCTATTCTGGACGATTTATATATTTCGCTCCGGAATACCGTTTTAATACTGATTATAAAGGCTAAAATTAACTAATTCAACTCCTTCGGTATTACAAAAAATTTCGAACAAACCTATTCCGAACTTCCTTTTTCCATTAATACGGAAAATCTTAACTATCTTATTATCCAAAACTAACCTGGTTTTTATATTCGTTATATATAAACAAAAATACTATTACATTTCGTCCTTAATTTTATACGCTTTAAAAACGCAATAACGGCTAACGTCATCTATAATTAGACTATAATACGCATTACTATTAATAGTAACGGGTTTAATTTGGCCTACGTTACACCAAAACAACTCCCTAATATATATTCCTTTTTCCTAAAAATCCTTTAAAAATATCTTAATAATCTTAACTCAATCATAAATTTCACAAACAATCGGTTTAACATTTACTTCGTTTAAGTTTATCCCTATAATTATCTTAATAATTTATTTTAACCGTTTATCACTAGGATAACATAGACGGCGATACCAGAAAACAAGCTTTTTCAATACTGCTCTTATTATTAAAACCTTCCCATTAACAGTAAAAACCTGTAAGGTTTTTAACATCTCGTTTACTTCACCTTATACCATTCCCAGCGTATATCCCTATTAAATTTCGTCGGTTAAACCGTTTACAAAAGGTTTTTTTCGTCCGTACGTCCAGAAAAAAAAACCTCTCTTAAGAACATTTATTATAATTAATTTCGTACCGTTATTATTAATCAAACAATTCCGGTTAAAGTATCTTCCTTATCTATAAAAAACTTTACCAAAAAAAATTCGTAACGGGAAAATAAATACGTATAAGGTATATCGTAAAACAATCGAATTACATTCGTTTTTAATTTTTTTAAAGTCCTAATTAATTATACCAATTATTTCGGCTTAAATTAACTTTTTCCCAGTAATAATTATAAATTTCTTATCCCGTATATCTAACAATTACTTTAAAAGGTAATCCTTAACGTTATTTATAATAAATACGTTAATTCCCAAATTTTACAATATTTCGTTACGGTTCTCCTTATATATATTATACGATTAAAAAATTAAAATTCGGGGTTTATTTTGCGTATATTCGTTTTCGGATTTTTCGCCAAAGCTTTCCGTAATTAACTTCATACCTGCTTATAAGCGTAATACCAGTTCGTTATCGGTTATATTATTAAGTACGTATATAAAAAGTTTTTTCGATATATTAATATTTCCAGATTTAAACCCTTTAAAACGCTATATGTCGCTTTTTTATACGTCGCCCTTTTAAGTAAAGGCGGCGACGCTTTTTAAAGTATCGTTCTATTACGTAACGCGTTTAGCGTTTTCTATAACGTAATTAAACAGCTTTATAATTTCTTTTATTTTTAACTAATTAACTTTTACGGTATATCCAATTTGGTATTTTTTGGAAAGTTAATTATACAGGTCCTTAAAACCGTCTAAGATAAAATGCGCTTTTAATGGACGCTGCTAACCGTTAACGTTATTACTGTTGTTATTATTGTTATTGTTAAACCTGCCGTTATTGCCGTTTTGTCCGTTATTACGTTAACCATTTTATTAACCGTTATTATTTCCATCCTTTTTTAACTTTCGGCAGTTTTTGGCTAAATAATTATACTTTTTATAGTTTTAATAAAGGGGCTTGCTTTTAACGTTTTATAAAGGTTTGTTACCGTTATTTTTCCCTTTGTTATTGTTATTATTACCTCGGGCGTTATAACTTTAGTTTTTAAGCTTATTATTACCGTTTCCATTACTTTTAGTTTTTTTTACTCGGTAATAAAATTTACTATTAAAGTTATCTATTAGGCGGTAAACTATATAATCGGTTTTACGAAATACGGAACTTATTATCCGATACCAGTTACTTACCTTATCCTTAACGACGGTTAAGAACATAATAATTTGCTAGTTTTTGCCTAACTTTATACCGTATTCCTTAACTTCGTAAATTAGCTTTTAAAATTTCGTAATAAAGGCAATTAAGTTTTTGCCATTATAACGGTATTAGCTTAATTCTTTTTAAAAAGAGCATTAACGGGCTTTTCTAATTGCAACATAAGTTTTACGGAAAGTTTTTAATATTTTCGAACTTTTTTTAATTCCGGTAACGAGCTTTAAAAACGCCCGACGTATCGTTTTGGTAATTATCTTTACCAGACGCAGCTTATTAAAAGTAGAAAGCTTTATTTCCTTTTCGTAACTTATCTTTTTAAATACAAAATTTAAAACGTTTTTCCAAAATTCCTAATTCTCAAAGCCTTTTAAGTAATTTTCCTTGTTTAAGGCGAAATCGAAGCGTTTTTAACGAAGGGCAAAATCCTTTTTTTTGGACTTCTTTTTTTTATTTTTTTTTTCTTATTTTTTTTGTTACGCTTATAGTAACGTTTTTTCCGATTATTATCATTCGAATCGTTTAAATTACTTTCCAAGTCCGAGTCCGAATCCGAGTCCGAAAACGACAACGAAAAGCTAAACGATAAAAAAAAACTATCATTACTTCCTTTACCGTTACCGCCTTTTCTGCCGTTACGTCCATTGCTACCTTGTAACGAAAGCAAAAAAGGTAATAATAAAAACCGTCTCGATAAATATAACGATAACGTTCTTACTCATAAGCCGTTCGTAACCAGGTTTCTTTAAAAATCCGTAAAATCTTTTGGAAAAAAAAACGTCTTTTTTACCTTTCCTTTTTCTTTAAGTTTTTCGTTATACTTTAAGCTTTTAATAACAGTTTTAAAACTCCCATTAAACATTTTAATTAACTTTAATAGTCCCGGTTTTATTAACAAGTTATTACTAGGATAAAAATTAACTTTTTTCGCCAACATCGCTTTAAAGCGTTTAAATCTGTCCTTATACAGGTTACTTATAACATAAATCCGTTAAAATTATTCCTCTAAAGCCCGTTAATCTTATTTAACCAGTTAACGTTACTTTCGTTCAATAATTGCTTTATTAATTAACAATTTAACCTACTTATATAAATACTTTATTTCCGTATAAAGGCGTTCCTTATCAAAATAAAACTTTAATAGATCTATAAAAATATCCTAAAATTTTAAGGCTTCCTTTTATTAAATAACGCAAAAATCGTACAAAAACATTAATTAATTGTTTTAATAAAATTCCATCGTATAATACACTTAACCGAACAAATTCGTTCTTATAACTGTTACCGATTATTTTAACTTTAAACCAGTTAATTAAAACCTCGTAACGTATTAATTGCAATTTCGTAACGATATACTGTAAATAACAAAAACAAAAAAACTTTTACTGCAATTTTTCTTTAAAAAAACCAAAAAATACTATTATATTAAAATTCGCGGTATTAATCTAACTGTTATTAATATTGTAATATATATATTACTTAGTTATATCTAAAATATATCTATTCTAAGTACAGAAAAACTAGTTAAAAAGGTAGGTGCGCTGGACCCACTTAAGACACGTTCGGGTAAACGTTGCACGGGCCAACCAGCCCTGTTATATACTAACGCACCGAATCCCAACACTTTTATAAAAAAAATATATTATTAAAAGGGTAATATATTAATTAGATATTTAACTTATTTTTAATCCGAATTACTTTTTAAATACGTTAACTTGTAACTAATTATTTTTATATATAATTTATAGCCGATAAAATAACTTACGGAATATTTATAACTGTATTATAACCCTTAATAGTAGGGCCATTGTATATATATAACAGTTTCCGCCTGCCTTTTTTCTCTCCGTAATATAAAGTTACCTTATTACGTTAAGGGCCTTAAACTTTGTTACCTCGCAATATAACTACTAAATGTAGGATATTAACCCTTGTAAAAGACGAAGTCTGAGGTTGCTGGCGATGTCGATTCTGCGGCTGTAATGGGGCGAGTAAAATGCCCTATATCATCCCATGATAACTAATCATTCTTGGCCGCCCCAGCCATTTAATGCCTAAGGTGTCTCGACATAAATTGACCTGGTTAAGGGACCCTCGAGAAAGAACTAATAACAAAGCGGCCCTTAGCTCCCGACCGACGGACCAGTCTCCGATCACTGAGCCGTACCAGCACGGCGAATCCAATTGGGTGTCAATGCTCGAAAGATTGGCCATAGCACGAACGTACGTTAATAAAAGCGCTCCAGTATCCGACGAACTTATTTATAATGTACTCAATGAAATCATCATGGACCGGTAGTTAGTAGTATACAAAATTACGCCCCTATAACCGGCTCCCAACTATCGGTTCCTCTGGCACTAATATAACTTGTTGTTCCCTTTTGCGCTTTAGCGTAATTATACCCCAAACTCTATAATGCCTAGAATAATGTAATATAATTAAAAAAAAACGACTGCAAGGGAGTTTATATCTCAGCTCTAGTTACATTATTAGTAGGCCAGGTAGTAAAAAATATAGCGGCCCGGCCAGAGTCCATCTTTTTAATATCAGTGATTTTTAAGGTTAAAGACCTCGATTTAAGTTTACAATTTTATTTTAAAGAATTTGCCTCGAATATAACGATAATCTTGATATTAAGGTCTCGTTTATCTACTTAAAAAATTTCGGTAATTACGTACCCTTACTATTTAGCCTTATATACCGTAAACTTATTTATCTTCCGTTTCGAAATTAATGGTTTAAATTTAAATACACTTTAACCTTAATATTACGTTACTTAATAATTAATATTATTTTATATAATCGTTTTATTTAACCTTATATTATATTTAGTTAGTAATATAATTTTAAATAATTAAGTTTTAAATTTTAAACTCGATATATTTATAATTTATTATTAATAATTTATCCGTAATTACGTAATATATATTCCTTTTTAAGTTACTACATTTAATATTAACATAATTTAATTTAATATTTAAATATTTTTCTTTAATAAGACGTAACCGTATAACTTAATTAAATAAAATTATAAATTATATTATATTAATTACTAAGCTTTATTAAAACTTAACTTTTTAATAGGCAACTTTAAACTACCTACTCCTACTTTTATGGACGCCGATTCTTAACAGAATTTTAGACGGTTTTCGTAGTTCGGAGTAACCAGACAAATTATCGCTTGTATTTTTTCATATCGATTTAAAAGTTAAACTTTACTGTTTTTAAACTTATTATTATTTTCCTTTAATTTTAGTACTAATTTCTTTATAAATAAAATATCTTTTAATATAAGTTTCTTTAAAGATCGATTACTTCCGCCTTTACGAATTAAATTATATTTAAAAATTAAAAATAAAACCCGATTCTTTTAGATAAATGTTGTTTATATCGATATTTTATCGATATATTTCATTGTCCTATTTATTTGATACGGATCGAATAATATAAATAAAAAGTTTTCGTTAAAATTTCGAAAATAAGGAATATTAAGATTTTATATACGTATTTAGCAATTTTAGTTATTTTAATTAATAGAAATTCGTAAAACCGTAAGATCGATGGAAGTTATAAAAGTTGTAAAATTAGTAAAGGGTTATAATATTATTTTATACGGATTTAAAATTAACCGTAAAAAACTTAATATCTTTTAAGTTATTATTTACCTTTTGTTAGTAATTGGTGCTTTTAAGTGCCTGCGGCTGGTACGTCTAGGCTGTAGATATTACCTAGGATAGCCTTTGTTTAGGAATTATTTTTTGTATAGTTAAACGTATATATAAGGGCGATTACTTCCAGATTTTTTTAATTTTTCTTAGAATAATTATACGTATTTTGTTAAATTTTTGTATTTGATTATTATAATTGTTGATATGGTAGTATTTTTTGGTTGATTAATAATTATAATACGTTAAACGGAGTAGTTATTTGCAAGTTAAGTTAATAAAAAGGGTACGAAATTTAAAAAAAAGTTATTTAGTTAATTTACGAAAGAATAAACGGTTAACGATAGTAAGCGAATAGTAAGAATGTATTTTAAGGTAGTTTTTTGTAATTAAGTAAAGTAATTTATCCGATAAGAGTTTTGTTTTTATGCGGGATAAAAAGTATATAAATAACGATTTATTTATTTATTTTTTAATTAAAAGGATTTTTAAAACGAAAAATTTTATAATAAAGGGGAAAAATAAAAGTTTACGATAAACGTGGCGGTAAAAAAAAGATTTGTTTTCGAGATTTTTACGGAAAAAGTTTTATTATTTTAATAACGATAATTAAGAAACCGATATAAAACTTTTATATAAAAATAATAATTTTAAATAAAATTAAATAAGTTTTATACGTTCCTAGGTATTAATTTAAGTAAGATTAAGAAGGACGTTAAAGTACGAGAATATAGATATAAGTTAATCGAGAATAAAATTAAAAATTTAAAGTTTTAATAAAAAAAAACCATATAATAAAGCAAATAAATAATATCGTAAAGCGATTATTAGATTTACCTTAATTTAGAAGCGTATTTTAATAAGGGCCGTTTTAACCGAAAGTAATATAAAGCTTATAAAATATAAGTATTTATAGGAACGTTTTACGAGACGTTTAAGGGGCAGGAGGTTTGTAGGAAGCTTTTATTGCTGTCGAAAGTAACGTAAAAGAGATTAACCTTTTAAAAGAAGGCGAAATGTAGTTAAGGAAATGGTTTATTAAGAAGTTTGATTTTACGAAAAAAAAGAACGAAAAAAAAGAAAAAAGGTTACGTAAAGAAAAAAGTGTGGTACGTAAGGATCCCGATAATTTAAATAGGTTATTTTTAGATTTGTTTAAAGGTTTCCGAAAACGAAAAAGCTGTTATAATAGTTTTTTTTAGTTTTTTTAGTAGTTTTTTAAGCCTTAGTAATTTAAATAGTTTTAACGAGTTAGGTGTTCATTTAAAGGAAAGAAAGAAGAACTTTAAGAAGTTTAGTAATAATGTAAAGTTACGTTAAAAGCGTTTTGATTTTTTATTAGATAAAAAGAATTATTTAATAGGCTGGGTTAATTGGGAGTTTTAAAGTAACGTTTTAATATTTGCTTTTAAAAAGATTGGTTATAAGAACGGAATAAAGCCGAAATAGTTTAATTAGTTACGTTTTACGAAAATTATTATTAAAACGTATAAAAAAGTATTATTAAAGTTAATTATAGGTATTAAAAAGGAACGAAAATATTAAGAACCTTTAAAAAAATTTACGTAATAATAAGTAAGGCTAGGTAAAGGTCCTTTTGGAAAAAGCTTAATAAGATTATATACAATAAAAAAAAACCCGTATAATTTATTACGAAATTTTAAAAGTTGTTATAAGAGGTTAAAGGTTATAATATAAAGTTCGGATTAAAGGAATAGATTATTATATTTCTTACCGTTATAAAGAATTACGTTAATAATTAGTGCAAAACGATTTAATTAATATTAAAATAAATTAATTACTTTTTTCAGTAGTTAATCGATAACTTTAATAACGAATTTCATAATTGTATTAATAAGAAAAAAAACGGAAAGTTTTATAACGCCTAGAAAAATAAAGGAAAAGGAAATAATAATAATAATTTCCGAGATAATAGGCCCGTATAAAATAAGAATAAAGAGTTATTTTGTTTTAACTGTGGTAAATACGGGTACCTGGCGAAAGATTGCTTTAAGCCGTAAAAGGAGAGAAACGGTAAAGGAAAAAAAAGAAAGCATGGTTAACGTTAAAGTAATAGCGGATAAAATAATTAAAGTAACAGTTTTCATAACGTTTATAGCGGTAATAGGAACGAAAAGTAATTTATTTTTAACGGTTTAAAAAATTTATACCGATTAGACGGAAAGATTTTTAACGTTTGCGTTAAAAAGTAATAATTAAAGGATTTTATATAGTAATACGATAAGATAATTTAGAAGGTAATTTAAGGAGCTTTAATAATTAAACATTTTAAAGCCCGGGGAGTTTTAGTAGGTAAATATATTAAAGCTTAGGTAATTAATCGTTTAAAACTATAAAAAGGTAAACGTTTTAAAGGAATTATTATAAAAAACGTTATATTTTTATACGTTTATTTCTTTTACGGAAACGACTTAGATAAACTACTTTAAGATTTAGAAGCAAACGTTAATATTACGAATAATATTAACGACTTTAAGAAAAATATTGTAATAAATATTAAGTCCAGGGGAATTTAAATTATAACAGGTAAAGGACTTGTAATTATTATTTTTGTTAATATTATTAAGTAATTTTTAAAAAAGTTTAATAAAAAAAGAAATAAAATTACGGTTAGGTATACGTTATATATTAATAATTTTTTATTAAAAGTGTTTTCCGGGGAGATATTTTATAAAAAGAAAGGTTATTTAAATCGTAACGTTTTAATGAACCTTGGTAAGATTTAATTATTAATAATTAACGTTTTTCGGAAAGGATTTTTCTTATGGTTTTACAGAAAGCCGGAATTTATTATTAAGGCCCCGGATTTAGTAAACGATAAAAATTATTAATAAGGATACGTATTAGGGGAGGTATCCGGTAAGGAAGATAGTAATAACTTAGTAGATAATTTAAAATACGTATTTTCGAACGTTTTTAAAAACGGGAAGGTTTTAATAATAAACGAAATTATAAAAAAAATTATTTCTTAGTATTACCGTTTTTATTACTTTAATACCGAATAATTAGTATAGATTATTAAGAGGTTTATAGGGATAGATTTAAACCTTAACGATATAAAGAATATCTTTTATACGGCATACGATAAAAGGAAGATACGGAAGATATTATTTATAAACCTTTAAAAACGAAAAAAAATATATAAAAAAAATTATTTAATACGATATAAAATTAATTAAGTTTATTAATATTAAAAATAAAAGTTATTTTAGTTTTTTTATAAATAACTTATTACGTTATAAAAAGTATTATTCGTTTAAAAGTAAAAACGAAATTTAATAAAGTTGATACGTATATATTACGCAAATTATAAAACGTTTAAAAATATTATTACCGGACGAAAAAGGCAAACGTAAAAAAATATAAATTTTACATTTTGATAACGGTAAGGAATTTAATATAATAATAATTAAGAACTTTTGCGTTATAAAAAATATTAAATTAATAATTTCCAGTATATATAATTAATATTAAAACGGAATTGTAAAATAAGGAATATAATTTTTGCAGGATAAAATACGTACGATTTCCGCGTAAATAAAGATATTTACGTATTTTTAGGATTTTATAATAAAAGTAATAACGTATATTATTAATAGAACAAATTAGTTTATAATAAAAAACGTAATATTAATTAAGTACTTTAAGGATATATTCGAACTAAATAAATTATACAAACTTAATAACGGTTATTTCCGAATTCTTAGTAGCAGGTATATAATTTTAATTAATAAAAATTATCGGATTAGATTAGAAAAGTTAATAACCCGTAAAATAAAAAAGATGTTACTAAGTTATTAAAGGATATATAATTATAAGGTATAGCTACTAAAGGGTGGTAAATTATTTATAACCCTGTATGTTATTATTTACAAAAACTTAAAAAAGCTAAATAAACCCCTTAGCTTTAAAAATATTATCCGATTATTTTTACAGCCCGTATAAAAACATTTAAAATACCGTTAAAAGCAAGGCGTAAAAGTGAAAAACAAAGATAATAACATTATTTTAAAAAACGATACGGATTAAGAAATTAAATAAGTTAAGTATAAAAGGGGATATCCGAAAAAAACTGTCCCAGAGCTGTATACCTTAAAAGCTTTAAATAAAGCTTTAAAGTTAATTTAAAAGTTAAAGTTAACTTTAACTTAAAAAGGCGAAAACGAAGATGGCCTATATATTTTTTATTTTAACTTATTAACGTTAAGTGACGATAAAGATTATTTTAATAGTTTTAAAGACGTTAATTAGGTTATTCGGAACGCTTACGAATACGAATAAATAATTAATATGTTGGATATTAATATTTATAAGCTATTTATTATTATAAATAATAACCCGACTTTAAAGGAAGTTATAAAAAGCCCAAAACGAGAGATATAACTTAAAGTTATTTTTATAAAGATTAAAAAGAACCTTTTGCGCGAAACTTTTAAGTTTACGTTTTTTAGTAAAATCACTTAAAAGTACCTTATTAATGTTAAATAGGTGTTAAAAAAGAAGTATACGTTTATAAGGGAGCTGGAGAAATATAAGGTATGTATTTGCGCAATATAACGAAAAAAAATTAATTATAACGAAACCGTAATAAGTATTATAAGGGCAATGTATTAAAAAATCTTAATAGCGTTAACCGTTTTTTTAAAGTGGTATATATTCTAGATAAATTTTATTATTACGTATTTAAATGGTAAGTTAAAAGAAAATATTTATATAAAACAGTTTCTTATGTTAAAAAAATATTTTAATACGTATTTAAAGGATAAGGAGATATATAAGTTTTTTCTTAAAAAGGTTATTAAATTAATAAACTTATTATACGGTTTAAAGCAGGCCGGAATTATTTGGTAAAAAAAAATAAGAAAAATATTTACAAAATAAGGTTTCCGTTCGTTAATTTCGGACAACGCGATATATTATAATCTTAAAATAAAAAACGTTATCGCTTTATACGGGGATAACTTCCTGTTTTTCGGCCTTAATAAACAGCATTTTAAGGATATTGCTAAAAAGATTGCTAAGGATATCCCAGTTAAGGACTTAGGTAACGCGGACTGGTACCTAGGCGTACGAATTATCCGTTTTTTATTAATAAAAAATATTAAGTTAAATTAATAATAATATATTAAAAAATTATTAAAGTTAATCGGTTTAAATAAGATAAAAAAAAAGCTTATATTATTCGTTAAAAATTATTTAAAGTACGCTATAAAATATAACGGCATAACTAATAAAAAAAACGTTTAAATATATAAACCTAATAAGGAAATTTAATTTTTTAAATTATATTAATAAACTAGATATAACGTTTATAACGTTAACTTAAGTAAGGTTTATAAATAATCCGTTACCTAAATATTAAAAATATATTAAAAGATTACCGAGGTATTTAAACGGTATAATAAATATGTTTTTTCGATATCGGAAGTTATAAAAAAATTACTTATATTACAAATATAATAATTTAAAGTTATTCGGAATAATAAATATAAATTTTGCAAATAATTATAAATTAACAAAGTTTATAATAAGTTATATATTCTTTATAATTAAAACGTTTATTTCATGGATTTTAAAGTTATAAAGTATTATTATTAAATATATTACGGAAGTAAAATACGTAGGAGCAGGAATAACAGTTACGGAAGTAACTAGGATTAGAAATTTCTTAATAAAATTAAGGCTTATACTTAAAGGTTTTATTCTTATTTTAAAAAATAACATAAATACGTTTAAATAGGTAAAAAAAAATATAAATAATACGAAGGAAACGTTATATTTAAATCGAATATTATTACGTACATTAAAAAATCCGAAAAAGAAATATTAATTTTTAATACGTAAAAAGGAAAAATAATTTTGCCGACGAATTTATAAAATTATTTAACAGGGTAAATTTTAAACGGTTTATAACTAATTTAAGATTTAAAAAAATATAAGAAAAGTTAGAAGATATTTAAGATTTGGTTAAAATAATTAAAAAAAAATAATTCCGTTAAATTTCTTTTATACGGGAGGAAAAACGTTCCTTTATTAAAACCTATTTTTCGTTATTAAAAGTAATAACCGCGGTATTTTTTTTACGATTACCCGAAAATATTTGTTTATATATAACCATAACTTTTTACGTTAATTTTTACCTAAAGGCGTTAATATTTTATATATAACTTACAGCTAGTTAATATCTTTTATTAACCGGAAAAAACTTTTTATTTAATAGCCTTTTTTAAAAAAAAACTTAAAAAACAATAATTTTAATTATTTACTGGTATTACCGTTAAAAAATAAAACCGATTTTTAAAGTTATAAAATTTCGAACGCAGCAAATTAACGCATATAAAGCGTTTTCCTATAATAACGCCTAACCTAATCCGAAACGTTTCGGAAAAAATAGGCCTCACGTTCTAAAACGGTTACGAAAAAACAGTAAAACAAAAAGGCCGGTTTTTTAATATAACGGTTAATTATATAGCCCCATTTTAAACGAGAATAACGGAAATAAAAGTTTAAATCCTATATAAATTAAAGATTTTAATAAATTTTTAATAAATTTTCCTAAAGTTTTAAATTTGATTTTAAAAGATTACATAAATAAAGTTACCTAACGCAAAAGGGCGTATCGGCAATTAATGCTTTTAAATACTCACGGCTAATGCGTCTAGGCTGCAAATGCTGCCTAGGACAACCTTTGTCCAGGAACCATCCTTTGTACAGCTAAACGTATATATAAGGGCGATTACACCCAGACTTCTTCAGTCTTTCCTAAAATAACCATGCGTACTTTGCCAGATTCCTGCATTTGATTACTGTAACTGCTGATACCTTTTAAATAATTCGCGCTATAAAACTAAATAAAATATATAAGGTTTTTTAAGATCGAAATTTAGTAATATAACGTAAATAAACCTTTTAAGTTAATATTAATCGAAAATTACGTACTTACGAGGGCCTAATAATCGGGGTTAAAATAAAGCTTTACGGAATTAAAATATATAATTTATCCTAGTTATAAAAACTATTAATTATATATATAATCATTTCGAATTTTTAATTTAGCTTTAATAATACGGGTTAAACTTAATTAATTTCATATAATAATTAAACATTTATTTTACTTACGCTTTAGAAAAATCTTTATATAACTGTATTAAAGTTATAATAAATATTGATAAAAATTGTTAAAATTATTTAACCCTGAAATTAAAATAAAATTACGATCCTTAAACTTTAAATATAATATTTACTATAATTTTAATAGATCGTTAATAATTATATACGCTTAAAATTCATTTTTAGCCGATCTATTATAAAAAACATAACCGGGTTAATTATTTCTTTAAACCCGATATATAATAACTAAATATTATAATAAAATAACAGTATATTATTTACCTTTAAGATAAATTAGAATTTGAGAAAATAAAAACTAAGTTTAAATAAATTTAAAAATAAAGAAAGATTTTAAGTTATTAAAATTATTTCCTATAATATAATAACGATATAGAAAATCCCTTTAATAATTATTTTATTATCTTTAAAAGTATATTATTATTATAGTTTTTTTCTTTTTAATTTCCGAATATCGTTATTTTTAAATACTGGCCTTTCTATTTTTATAAAACTACATTTATGCCTAATATTAAAAACATTTTTAAAATAAAGTTATAATTCTAAGACGAAATTAAATACCTCCGGGTAATAAAGATATAAACGTATATATCGTACGAGTAATATTTCGTTTTAAAATAATTTAATATAAGGTTAAATATAATTAAATTAATTTATATATATAAATATTTAAAACTATATATCTTTTAAATAAAAAAAATATAAGATTTTAATAAAAATCTAGCTTTAATTAAAAAATAGATATTAAATTGAAAAGTTATTTAAATAATTGAAATAACAGTAATAATACTTTCGCCAGGGCTAGATATTATAAAACTATTTAATATAAAAAAATAAATTTATAATACCGCTAACTTTTATAATAATTATTTTATAACAATCGTATAAGTATTACTAATTATTAAGAAACCCGTTATTATAAGTTCTATTTTAATATTTATCCGATTTTAAGTTTAGTCCAAACTTTACGTTATATTATTTTTAATAAAAAACTAATATTTTCTAAAATACTATAAAACTTATAAACCTTTTTAATTTATTAAGTTTGAAATATTTTATATTAAATGAGCTTTTTTTTAGTAATAAATACCGGATATAATTAAGCTTTGTACTCTAATACTTTTACGGCTTGTCGTATTTAACTTATTAATAGTTTCATAATTTTCGTAATTTTCTAATAATATAAGGAAACTGGTTGCAATTCGGGATATCGCTGTTGTTCTAATTAATCTAGGTTGTAAGAAAGGTACGAAAGTAGCTAGGATCGGGTTATATATATACAAATAGTGGATCCGTCGCGCCTACCCTTCCGTTGCCCTAAGGACTCTTTACACCTAATTCCTTTAGCTACTTTATATATCCTAATATGCCCTTATAGCTAAAGGGATTTTTACAGCCGTTAAAACTATTCAGACCTTGCCAGCGCCTTTAACTTTTCGAGCTTTCGTCCTAGCGTTTTTATTTATTAATAGCTAGCTTGGTACTTTTTAAAGGGCCGGCCATATAGGTTTTCTAAGCCGTCAGGGATAAAGTAAGCCTCGTTTTATTAAACTTGTCTTTTATTTTTTCCGTCGCCTTTATCGTCGTTTTTATTTTTTTGTTTTCGGGCAATTTTTAATTTTGTAATCGTATTTGCCATAATTAAAATAAAGTACTTCGCCCTTTTTATTTTATAAGGGCTTATTATCTTAATCGTTCCCGTTATAACTTTATCCCTCCGACTTTTTACCTTTAATTTCTTTATTATTTTTACTTCGAAATTCGGCGATAAAATATCGTAAACCTGGTTAACAGTAATAGTTAAGTACTAGCGAAACGTTTTTTTTATTCGTAACTTTTAGCCGACAGCGCCTTTATATTCCTTATCCCGAATAATTTTAAAAAAAAGTAATTTGCTAACTAACGTTAATAAACATCTTAATTTCGCTATAACGGCGGATTAAATATTTAAATTTAACGATATAGTTAAAATTAACGTCTTTTTAAGGTTTTATTAAAGGAATTATATTTAATTAAAAATATCTATTTATTAATCGATATCTTTAATTTTATATAAACATTTTAAAGTTTTAAATATATTCGTATTTTTCGTAAAACCGATAATAATTATTATGAAAACCTTTCTTAACGTTAACGATAGTAATAACGGCTAATTTAATTTCGTTAATATAAATAAAACTCGCTAAATTATCGTTTCGATAATTAATTATTATTAAAATACCTTAAAAACCGTTTTTATATTTCCTAATTATTATTACCGTAAAAACTTTTTTTTTCGTTTAGCTTAAAATCGAAATACTTTTAATCCAGGTATATATTTATTATCTTCGCAGTAACGTTACTTTCGTTCTATAATTTAATAATCGTTTTTATAAATTATTTTAAATTAAAGGCTTAAACTTAATTATTTATATTTTTTATTATCGTAACTATCGTTAACGTTATTATCGAATTAATAGATTTTTTTTATCATTAAATAATAATTCTTTTCGTTATTAACCCATAATTATACTTTTTACCGTTTTCTTAAACGGTTTTATTAAACGTTAATTACGTTAACGAATCTTTTCCGCTTTATATTCGGCCGTAATTCGTTACGTTTTGCAAATGCCTTTTTTTGAAACGATTCGAAAATACTCGTAACACCTTTTTTTTAAGGCCGGGACTTCCAGTTGCCGTTGCTATTATACGCCTTTTTGCGCCGAACCTAATCTTTTTACCTTCTTACGCCTATTACGCCTCCATTAAAGCAGTACTTCGAATTACGTATAAAATAGGTAATTTGAAATATTAATTAACTTTTACAATATTAAAAAACGGGAATGAAAAAATGCTATCATATAAAAAAACGAGTTACAATTCGGGATATTGCTGTTATTCTAATTAATCTAGATTATAGGAAAGGTATAGGAGTAACTAGAACTAGGCTATATATATACAAATAATAGGTTTGTTGCGTCTACCCTTCCGTTACCCTAAAGACCTTCTACACCTAATTCCTTTAGCTACTATACATATCTTAATATATAATAAATTTCCGTTTTTTAATATAATATTTTCCACTTTTTAATAAAATTTCTAATCGGTTGTATTTTACTAATAAAAAAGATACTTAATAAATATAATTTTAAACTAAGTCTTATATTTATATTATATTTTTACTAGTAGATTTTATTATAACTTTAAATTAAGAAACATTATTAATATATAAAGAAAGTTAAAAAAATATCTTTTCCGAATTTAATAAAACACGTAACTATTTACGTTCTTTTCAAATATATAGTATATTAAAAACTTATTTAAATTAATAAATAGAATAAATATTATTTATATAATTTCGAATATATAATTATATATTAAAAAGTTAAAAATTATAAGGGGGGAATTAAAAATATTATTTATTTATATTTATTAAGTAAAAACTCTGTAATTATACGTTATAACAGTTCGATAATATTAATAATCCGGCTTATAAATCTAATAATCGCTCTTACTAACTAAAATACCTCTTGTTTAAATATTTCTCTATAATTAATTTATAAAAAGAATTATTTAAAAAATTAATCCTTTATTATATTATTAATATTTTACTCTTTAATAGGGCTATATAAAAACTAAATTATATTATAATTCTTAAAAATCTTACTTAATAAAATTTTAATATAAAAATAATATATAAGGTCCTTAGGTTTAAGCCGTATTATTTAGGCTAAGCCAAAGATACGAAATAATTATGCTAATAATTAATACGATAAATTCTTTACCTAATATTTTCGAATACGGTAATTATTAATAGTTTTTACGGTAACGATAGATTATATTTCGGTCGCGAAAAGCCTTATTTCGAAGCCGATTATTATATAATGCTAACAAGCTTCGACCCTAATAAACCTTATATCTTCTAGCTTTACGCTTTGGCGGGGGGAATTTTAGATAATAATTTAAGAGATGTTAAGTTTTTCGCGGTAAACCTTAAGTCCGTATAAGATAGCTTTGCGACTTTTCGTTAATTTTACGACTTTTTTAATTTCGATTAATTTTAGGGCTTTTTAATCCCCTATTAATTAAAATAATTAAAATATGCCGGCCAAATCCGAATATAAAGTCCTAATATTCCGTATTTCCGAAATCTCGATAAAAACGGTTTTAATTACGTTATTTAATTCAAATAAAATAATCGGTTAAATAAAATATATCGATATTTTTATCGATATTAATAACTTTTCCGAAAAAAATTAAGTTTTGTTTTAAATTTTCGGATACGATTTAATTTAAAATAACGGAAATAATCGATTTTTACATAAATTAATATTAAAAAATATTTAATTTATAGAAAAATTATTAGTAAAATTAAAAGATAATAATAACGGATTTAAAAACGTCGAAGTTTAACTTTTAAATCGATATAAACTGCAGGATTACGAACGATAATTTGTCCGGCTGTTTTAGATTGCGAAAACCGTCCAGAATTCCGTTAAGAATAATTGTCGATAAGGGCTATAAAAAGGTTAAGGTTTAGTAAAGCTTAGCAACCGATAGCATAATCTATCTATTTATTTAATTTGGTTTTACGGTTACGTTTTCTTTAAGGAGAATAAAAATAGTATATAATTAATATTAACGGTTTTAAATAATAGTTTTTCTCTTTTATTAAGTATATATATAAAATTATTATTATTACGAATAAATTAAATCTTATATTCCGGTATTTTAATATTATTAATAAAAATTATAAATATAAACTTCTTAACTTATTTAGCGTATACTTAAAGTATTAAATCGAACTTCTTATAATTATCCTAAAATAAAAACTTCCGTTAATATTTACGTAATAATGAAATTTAATATATTTTCTAATAAAAAATACTAATTATTAACATATGTTATCGAACCTTTAGATTTAATTTAAAATATTAATTAAAACTTTTTAATATAATAAAATATAACTTTTTTCTATTAAATTTATAACGCTTATTATACTTTAACCTAGTTAGTTTTTAACGGTTTTTTAATAAATTAATTAAAAGATTAACATTTTATAAAGTTTAATAATACGTTTATATAATAATAGTACCCTCCGTTATAAATTATATTATATTACGTAATATGTATTTTTTAGCATTTATATACTTTTAAGTTATTATATATACGTTTTAATATTTCTATCCGGTTGTTAAATAAAAATATTAAATTTTTAATTTTCGACATTTTTATTATTGATTTTATAAGTTATTATTTTTATACCGTTATTTAAAAAATGTAAATTATGAATTATATTACTTAATTATAATTCCGTTTTATATTATATTAAATTATTTTATTAATTACTTTTCTATTTACCGTATTATACTTTTACTGCGGTTTTTATACTTTAAATAAAGAATATTAGTTATGTTCTTAATTCTTTTTAAATAAAACTTAATTTGAAAGTATTATTTATAAAGTAATAATTTTAAAATCTTTAAATTAAGAGTTAAAACGTAAAAATTATAACAATTTTTGAAAAACTAATTAATATAAAAAATTAAATATTTAATACGAGGTTAAATTTAAATAAAAAAGTAATGATATAATATAACCTTATAAAGGCTATATATACTGGTTAATATAATATTATTAGTTTAAAAAATATTATTACTTAAAGGTTTATTTTATTTAAATACGAAAAAAATTAATTATATTATAATTTTATAATTTTATAATAAAATCGAGCCTTAAAATCTTAATTCTTTTTAACAGAATAAACGGAATAATATAAATGATTTAAAAATTAAAGACCTAAATATAGAAATAAAATTAATTAATAAGTTACCTAATTAAAAATGTAAATAAAATTACTGCCTGGTTAATAAAGGCTAACAAAGGCGATAAATAATTAAGCTAAAATTAAGCCGGGGTATAAAAAGACCATAAAAGTAAATATCCGTACCGATCTACGTATCGATTAAGTTTCGAACCATAATATTATAAGAAAGAAAAACCCGGCCAGCGCTCACTAAGCCCCACAGGAAACACAAAGGAAAAAAAAAAAAAAAAAAAAAAAAAAAAAAAATTTTT
>QJNZ01000935.1:0-33800 GCA_004155055.1 Monosporascus sp. CRB-8-3
CCCGCGGCGAGCCGCGGCTCAGTAAGAGAAAAGGGGTACAGGCCTAGGGACACCAGGTTGCTTCACTTAACACACCAAAACACATTATAGAATAATCTGTCTCCCCTTTTTACTCGAAGTGGAATATACTCCTTACACTTTGGCCATCTTCATGCTGGTTTTTCATTCTCTGCCCAATTGAGCAAGCAAATTCCGAACCCTGGCAAGATACTCTCATAGTCATTCCCCGGCGGCCTCGGGATCTGTAGAAGCAGCGGGAGGCTCATAATCTACCAGCGGAATCAGCATCACCATTTGTGTAAGAATGTACAGAGCCTACATCTTGGGCTTCATCAACTGGGCTTGCCTAATGCTCCGCCGCAGAAGAAATTCATACAATAGATACTCTTGGACACGCCGCGAACGAAGTCTCACATGACATGGCCGTCACGGGGATCAGAAATATAACGAAAAGTGCGGGTATAGGCCAGCCGGAGGTTCCCAAGGCATATAGAAATTAGTTTGCACAACTCATTATTAGCCTCATTCTGCTACGCATTATCACTGATTCACTCTTCACGCCATTTCCTCTCGCTATAGGTCTTGCTCACTGAAGGAACTGACTCGTTGGTCTCTTGCCCAGACCCGACTTCTCGTAGCACGCGTCGATGACTTCCATCTGTGTGATGCTCTCCTCGTTCGTGACGAAGAAGGCAGGATCCTTACCCTGGCATTTCGCGACGAACGCCTCGAGCTGGTAGCGATACGTCGACCAGACCGTGCTACCGCCCTTGGCACCGTTGGAGGTGGTTACGTCACCCCATACCGGACCGCCCGAGTATTGCTTCACCGTGGTCGATATACCGGTGGCCTTGTCGGTAATGCTGATGTAGTGGTAGAGGTGGGGCATCATGGCGTTGTAGTAATAGATGACGGCCTTCTCCGTCTCGACCTCGATGGCCGGTAATTCCCAGATGCGCGGGATCACGCCGCCGATCCACTTGCGCGCCATGTCGGTGTAGACGCGGCTGTGGACGAGCTCGCCGGTCTGTTCGCGGAACAAGAGGGTAGCGTTCATGGCCTCGTCGACGCGTCTGTCTTTCTCGTAAGGCCGCGTGACAGCGCTTATGACCTTCTCAGGGGTACCGGCGCGCAGGGCGTAGCGCGTAAAGGATAGCGCGTACGTGCAGTCCATGAAACTGCCTCCTGCGAGATCGTAATCCCAGCGGATATCGCCGTGGGGGATGCCTGGACTAGCAGTCATACGCGCCTCGGTGCGGATAATTCTACCATATTTGGCCCTGTCCTCGACGATAGAGCGCCACCTGATAATCGTCATCAGCATCCAGACTAAAGAATCTCAGAAGGGGGTGGGTGGGATATGGCATGTTCTAGGGGTTGCCATAGCCTATGCCTTTGCCTTATTAGTCTAACTTACAAGTGTGAGGCCGGGTGAAACTGCCAGTGAAATGCTTCCATGAGCACTTTACCGCAACGCTCGGCCTCTTGGACCAGCCGCTTCGCCTCGTCTGCGTTGGACGTGAAGGGCTTCTCAAGCAAGACATGCTTGCCGGCCTGCAGTGACTTGAACGCCCACTCGAAATGCAGGCCGTTAGGTGTTGCAATATACACGAAGTCCACTTCCGGATCCGCTAGGAGCTCATCGTAGGACCCGTAGGCCTTCTGAAACTTGTAAGACTTGGCGGCCGCTTGGGCCGTTGCCTTGTCACGGGATGCGATGGCATAGAGGATCACGTCAGGGTGCGTTTCCGCGGGATGTATCACTGTCGGATGTGTGTAAGCCAAACATGCCTGATGCCATACGTGCGCGGGGGGGGTTGGGAAAGGGCATGTGGACCTACAAGCAGCAGGGTTGATACGGGCAGCGGAGATCACGCCGCACTTGAGAGCACCCTCTCTCTTCTTGGGCACACTTTGGGCCCATGAGGCTGCATATTGGTAAAGGAACGTGTAGGCCTGGATGACTAATGCCATGGTGTCGTAGTCGTGGTTCGGGAAGCGTAGAAATGGTAATAGTGCCAATACCAGAAAATATAGAGCTTCGAAAGGCTAGGGTAGAAAAAAGATGGATGTGAGGTACATGGTAGACGATCAAATCGGGAGAGGCCTGAAGATCTCATTTCTCAAGTTATATCTGCCCTGCCCCGAGATACCCTACCTACCTACCTACACTACATCATCAACTCGATTACCGCACGGTAGCGTCATAAGTGCGTGACTGTTCCGATGGAACGGGGGCAGTCCCAAGAATGAATTGGTTCGTGCGCCATATCCTATTAAAGTATCGACTACAGCACGAAGGCCCGACGGAACTTTGGCACATGTATTACACTTCGCGTCTGGGGTGAATATAATGGCTTCGGAAAGAATGGAAAGGCAAGGCTTCCGTCGCCGAAAACCTTACGTTACATACGAATGCGCCCGCCATCCTATTGGCGTCATAAGGGATGATTTCCTGGCCCCACTTTGACACCTCCCCAGGCGCCTCCCGTTCGCCGGACGTACTACCACACCCCAGTCGACCACGCCAATTTTCTCACAAGCGAAGGGCCTAGATATCCTGGAACATGTCATGAGTAATCGTAATTCGGATATGTTATACGGCGCCGAGCTGCTAATGTTATACAGAGCGCATCCTGTTATGCTCTTGTCTAGGTGCTCATATCCTAATTCGACAGAGATCAATATGAAATAGATATGCAGGACCAATACGACACAGCCCTGTTCCCTTGTCGGGGTATTATTATATTGCAGTACCGCTTATGAGTGCGTTCGTATATACACATATGTACTACTTCCGTAAGAAGAAAGGGATAGCGTCTCTATATAGGCAGCTTCTCATGGTCTAGCCAAATTACAAGCGGTCTACTTCAAACACGACTTAACGCCGCCCCATGCCGAAGAAGTGGTATCCAGTGAATCGTAACTCCTCCCATGCCAACCATGCATTTACCAGTGATCCCCAGTCTTACACCATGAAGCTCTCGCCACAGCCACACTCCTCCTCTGCATTGACGTCAGCTCCGGCTCACTGTCAAGAAAACACAGGAACATCAACCAAGGGCAACTTACTTATATTCGGGTTATTGAAGTGGAACCGCTGGCTCAGCTTGTTCTCGATCCAGTCCATCTCGCTGCCGATGATGCTGAACAGCGCCTTGCTGTCGATGAGGACCTTTACGCCGTCTTGTTCGACCACCTCATCAAAGGGCCCCGGACGGTCCACGTAATCGAGGTGGTAGGCGAGGCCGCTGCACCCGCGGTTCCGCACGCCGACCTTGATCAGCCTAGGCTCGGGCTGGTTCAGCAGCTGACGCAGCCGGGCAACGGCTGACGGAGTTAGCTTTATCGCCGCCTTCCGCGGCCGGAGCTTGCGCTTCGGCGGCTGCTCGGGCTCGGTCTTCTTCTGCGCTTCTTGTTCCGGGAGCGCGGCCGCCCCCACCGTCGTTACCGACGGGGCTGTGTTGGGGGGAGCTTGTGTTTGCGGTTGTTGTGCCGGCGGCCGCGTCTCGTGGACTTCTGGTATCGTACTTGCTATCGACTTCTCCGGTATCGGCTCATTGCGCGGTTGCGTCGGTGGTTTCGTGTTGAGAGGATATGGCTGGTAAGAAGGGATGGTCTGGACCTTCTCTTGCATGGTGCTCCATGCTTGCGTCTGTGAGAACTGCCGGAGCGTGTGCTGACATGGTCGCTTCGAGGAGCTCGCGTGAGCGGTGAAACGGCCGAGCAGAGCTGCTGGCGCTCGTGGGAGAGCTATCCGCGGAGCGTTCATGGGGGGCCACACGGAGGTTTGAGCTTTGTTGGGATTTGAGGTGACGCAGACGAGAACAGTTGCTTAAGCTACCTCATTTGGCATTCCCAATCTCCAATTGCAACTGCGCTAGAATCTGTATTGCTATGCGATGTCGAGAACGGCTCGGTAAGTTCAAAGAGGAGGCCTTTATGTCGAACAGTCCATACGTATGCAAGTTATTAGGTATATGCAGTGGTACGCCGTGGGTTGATGTTGAACTCAACCTGCATTAATAAAGGACTTGGCCGATGACATCTTTTGGTGGGTGGGACTCCGAGAACCCGGTGCAGTGGCTCCATAATCGGCTGATTCAGCCTTTGAACATTTTGCCTCCCCGAAACCGACTTCGGCCGAGCCAATAAGAGTCCTTGCATTGGTAAACTTATCTCCCAGTTGCTCACCAGCCGCCAACGGACCGCCAGGGAAAAAAGAGGATATATAGTGTGCGATTACTTGATAACGGTCCTACGCACTGTACAGAACGGACACCTATCTCGCTCGCATGCATGCCGACGCCAATCTTACCACAAGAACGGGTAGACGTCGCCGTACTGCGCATTCTCATTCACATCAGCGCCAACATCTTTTGTCATTCTTCTGGTCGCCTCGCCCATGTATTCCGGGAAAAGAGCCTGCCCATAGGTAGCTATGGAAGCTTCTCCGCTGACCCAGCAGGCTCGACCTGAGGTCTTCCAACAGAAGATCGTACACCTCTACGAGGCCCTCTTCAAGGTTCGGCACCTCCTAGATTTCTCTCCCTGCAGAACCGGTCTGGGAAAACGCTGACGTTGAATGATCCCAAGGTATGTTATATATGCGTCCCGCCAGCTTCACCAAGATCGTCTGTATCCAAGCTGACAATCTCTTGTGCGATAGGATGATGTCGATGCCGAGCCGGAGAAGTCGGAGGGATTCTGGCTCGAGTTCTTTCTCCTGAAATCGGACGGAGCGTCCTTGCAGAAGATATTAACCGACCTGTCACCTGATGAACTCATAAGCTTGCAACCACAGACCAGACAGCTGTTTGCTCGAGCCGTGCAGTTCTTGAAGAAGGGAGGTGGAGTGGCCGATTTACACGCTCTCGAGGTGCGACTTGATACTGAATGCGGTTATAAATGACTTCTAATTGTATCACTAGACCCTGACGGCTTTTTTCGCTGCCATCCTCCCCAATAAATACACCAACCCAAGCTCTGACATCATAGCTATACTGGCTGGCCTGGATCAAATTGATGCTATCTTTACCGATTTTGTGGGTACACTGGACGGCATTATTCGCAATGGCAAATGCCGTAGGTTCGATAGGTCAAGTGTTCGGGTACCCATTCTCTGACAAGCCTGCAGTTGAGGTCCGTCAAAAAGCCATTGAGGTGGTCTTGTCCATCACATCCGGCGCATATCAGACCGGTCTTCTGACCTACTTCATACAACGGGATCTTTTCCCCTCAATAATGAAGGTTAGCACAACAACAACAATGCGAACGAACTGCGCTAAGACTAAGAACTACTTAGTTTATCCAAGACTCAGATTCATCTTCCAGAGTCACACAGCCTTTCACTTTACTAGGCTTATTGGCCAACTACAACAAGTTCGAGTTCCAGAACCCATACCAACTACGGCTAAATGACTTCGTCAATGAAGCAGCCATACAGAAGGTTATCAGATGTATTGGGCAAACGTGTCAAAGATTGCGAGGCCAATACGTGGAGATCCTAGAAGATCTACCCGAAGGATGGTCAATAGCCGCCACCCTAAATATGATTGGACTTGGTGCTATCGCACCCGGTGCCAAGGCTAAGAAGAAACCAACGTACGACCCAGAAGTTGCTAAGCAGATGTTCATGCAGCTGTGAGTTGCCCCTTTTCTCCCTTTTTTTGGGGGCCTACGCTGATAGTACCGTAGACCCGGTGAAGAGACAGCTGTATTGCTAGGAACTTACGACTTCAGCCACGCAAACAAGCTCTTTTGCTTTAACCTAGTTACCCTACCAGCGGAGAAAGGCGAGGAGCAACCAATGTCGAGTTTCCTCTCTTTAACTTCCTACCTTCTCCAACACGCCTTCCTGTCAAACAGGGCCACTAACTATGCCCATCTAAGCCTGATGGTTTTCCGTCTACTTATCGAGGATCAAGTACTGTGCAAGCGGATATGTAGCGAGGAGAGCAAAGTTCCTGTCCGCCTTTGCCGGCAAAGGCAACCGTTTCTACCGCTAGTCCGTAACGAGCGCATTCTCGCCACCGCTGTGTTAGATACCATGATTGACGGTATTAACCACAACCTGCGACGCAGACTGGACGTTAGCCTCTATACTCTGTGCGTGGGCATTATGCTGCGCATCGTCTCTTACTTATCAAGGTCACGAACACGCTTACAGTACCACTGGTCCGAGTTGTTCCGTTCCCTTCTATCCCTGATCCGCTTCCTCACCAGCTACGCATCCGACTTCCGGAGCCTATCCCACATGGACACCCTCCTGGACCTCATCGTCAACCTACTCGCCCTCTCGCTCTCGGCTGGGGAGGGCTTCCTGCCCACGCCGGCCGCCTACGACGACCTCTTCTACAAGGTGGTGGAGAGCGGCGACGTGCTGGTACGGTTCCGCGACACCTACAGCCTCGGCAGCAGGCCGTCCAACTCGATCGGCACGCTCATCAGCGTTAATGCGCACTACAAGTCGATGCTAGACTCGGGCGGCGCGTCGTCGAGGAACAGACACCTCACCAGCTCCCAAGTCGCCGAGGTCATCAAGCAGGGCTACGAGACCCTGAGCATCCAGGCCAAGGAGGGCCTCGACGGCTGGGAAAGGTACCGCGAGGCTGACGAGAGGATACTGCTCAAGAAGATGGCGCGCGCTACGGTCGATGACGCTAAGGTCTTGGTCGAGGTGTAGTTTATATGGACGGGATGGGTCGCCTGGTTGGGGGTATGCTCGATTGCCCAGTTATTCTTGTGCTAAAATTCGGTGTAATGAACGAGGTTATGATTAGGGGTACTAACTTAAGACGAATTACTTGTCCCTTGAAATATCCGACGTCGTGCCCCTTCCAATATAGCAGTGTTGTGACCTTTTCGGCAATTTCAACTTTACATGGATTTTAACTTAATGCCATATGGTTTAACGCTAGAGATATCCTTGAAGGCGTTCCCCGTACATATATTCAGAGTACAACCTCTAAATCGATCATGACCCGACACGTCCACCGCCTATCTACATTTGTATTGTAGAGATGCTCCGTAAGTTTGTCGGATATCCGTTCGGTCCTACCAGCGTCGGCGTTCTTAGACCATATCTCCCCCGCCAGCAGCACACCTCCCTATTTGGGCAGGTGTCTTCGAGTATCCGTTGGAGAGAAGCCCTATTTGGAGTTAACAAGTAGAAATGTCCAAATGGTCACCCCACGCACCCCCGCGTCCCTACAGAATATTATACGTATGTCACTCTACAGGAATGAAGTAGAGATCCCGCAACAGATATTAAAGTCCCTGCATCTCCTGATTTCGACTATATATAAATCATTAGATTATCTACATAGATAGGTTTCCGACTCTCATTCCGCACTTACAGGATTCGGTGATTATTCGAATTCAAGCCAGGGGGTTATTGCAGAGGTTGCGATTAGCCATGGGCTCCACCGCGGCAGCACCCCCTATCGACGATCGCACCGACGAGGAGATCCTCGCGGACCTGCAGACTTACAAGCCAGTGGACCCGGCCTCGTCGGAGCGCAACATCTGGGCGTTCTGGGACAGCGGGCTCGCGGCGGCCAAGCCGTGGTGCCGGCGCAACGTCGTCGGGTGGGTGCGGCGGCACCACGGCCGGGGCTGGACGGTGCGCGTGCTCGACATGGTGCCGGGCTCGCCGAACCACTTCTCGCGCTTCGTGCCGGCGACGCCCGAGCTCCTGCCCGCGGCCCTGCTCGAGCCCGAGGGCGGCATCTCCGAAACCGCGCACGCCGGGCCGCACGCCGCCGACCTGCTGCGCCTGCCGCTGCTGTTCCTGCACGGCGGCGTCTGGCTCGACGTCGGCTTCATGCTGTTCCGCGACCTCGACTCCCTGTGCTGGGACGCTCTCGCCGGCGAGGATAACCCGCTCGAGCTCGCCGGCTTCCGCATGACTGTCGACGAGGGCGTCGCCATGTTCTGGAACGGCTTCATCGCGGCGCGCAGGGGGTGCGTCGCCGTACGGCTCTGGCACGAGCTGTTCCTCCGGCTGTGGGAGGGTCGGGCAAGTACCGAGGGCAGTAAGCACGTTCTGGACTTATTTCTTTCCCCCCTTATTTTCTAGTTCACGAACAGGACTTCCCGAATGGGGTCGCGTAAAAGACATGACCCCACGAAACATGCCATATATTATACTGTGGCCTACTCGCCTGACTGATTAAAACAAATAATCGCTGACCCGAGATGTTGCAAGTGGCCGAGCACCCGCTCCTGCGACACCTGCCGCGGTACGAGGTCCCGAGCTCGACGGGGCAGCCGCCCGCGTTCAAGTACGCCGCCTACGTAGACTACCTCATCCAGATGTTCTGCCTCGAGCGCCTGCGGCACACGCGGGACCCGGCGCTTGGCTGGGACGGCCCGGACTGGTTCGCGCGCGGGGCGCTGCTGTTCGAGTGCGTCACCGAGGTGTACTGGGCGCAGGCGCTGACGCACTGGGACGGGCGCAAGCAGTTCGACATGCTGAGCCGCCGGAGGCGCGGCGAGGGGCCCGCCGGCGCCGACCCCGAAGACGAGGGGCACGAGGAAGCCAAGGCCTTCGTGGACGGCATCCTGGCCACGTCCTCGACGATGAAGATCTCGCACGGCATCGTCACGGAGCAGCGCGAGTACCTCGCCCGCATCTGGGACGAGCCCGAGCACGCCAACGCGGACCGCGCGCCCGGCACCTTCGCCGAGTACCTCAGGTGGGCCAGCGTGCACTACCAGCAGAGGAAGGAGCTGGTGCCTCTCTCGCTGCCGGTGCGGGAGGATGCGCTGCTGACGGGTGGCCTGTTCGATGAGGTTGGGAAGCCGCACCCGCATTGGGATAGCGAAAATAAGTCTTGATTCACGGCATATATCGCCATTGAAAGAGGCAGGGATGCTGTAATCAATTAAAACGCTTGAGATTACCTGCATTTCAAGTCCCAATTCAGGCGATAAACGCAACCCCTAGAGGTCCGCCCCAACACCAGGCGCCATCAATGCCGTAGTGGTCACGATGCGGAAAGAGAAGGCCCATCAATCGTAGTCCTTCCCGGCCGAGTGTGCATCGCGGTCTACAACCCGTCCTCCACCGACAGCTTCACCCCCGAACACAGCGCTTTCCCCTACGGGCGTGAAAACATCATCTAAGCCAGTCATCCCCTGAATGTATCAGTGGGTTCTATAACATGCATTATCTGAGATATATGTGTAACGTCAATGTCGCCCTTCACCACAACTACTTCGTCATCAGCATCACCATCACCGTCTTTCATCATCCATACTGTAACCGGCGGGTAGTTCCTTTCAAGTTGTAAGTAATACAACCAAGCGGAGGATCGGGACGGATCTGGTAAGCAATTTGATCCTATAAGACGCGCATCACGTATTAGTAGCCACCATCTTCTCAGCATAATGCGATTGTACAAAGACACATCCTACGGAGAGGTTGAGGCTTGGCTCCTGGTACCGGACGAAGGGCCACAGTCGACTCAAGCATATATCCCTTCTTCTGGGGAACCAGAGTTTGTCCCCTGTATAAATAATACCCATCGCTAGTACGATGGTGTCGGCTCCACTATTATCTCCGATGATTTCGGGCTAGCTTACTTTAAGAAACGAGCCATTATGCTTTGCCAAATAGGGAGCCTCATCACTTGGGCCATCTGTTCCGGCATCTTAGCCAGGAGACCCTGGAAAGCAGATTAGTTTCATGATCTACCGGGTCCGCTCTTGGAGTGCTCCGCCCACGTACGTAGACACGCTGCGAGCCTTCTGGGAAGAACCCTGCCCCCAGCTCTTCATTCCGTAGACGCGATAGAGAGAGAATACGATCTCTTAACTAGCTACATGATGGAGTGTTAAGGAGTCGGCTGGAGAACTCCCCTAAACTACTTGAACAACTAGACCCTCATCGCACCAAACGTGAGTACGAGTCGGCCGCGTCGACTCTGTATGGCTTCTAATCTCAACCCGGACACTATCTCTTGAGGCCCGCAGAAGACTGAGTGGGTGGCATCAAGAGCAAGGCGCTTTCTCGTACGGCGGCGCCGCGGGTATACCCGACATGGCCATCGCCATCCTCGGGTTCACCCCCGCGACGTACGTGTCGTAGCCGTTCTGCGCGCAGCCCGTGTGCATTGAGCTGCAGCAGTTGCCCAGGCTGGCGAGGGGATCGAGATGGATCGCGGAGCAGGGCTCGAGGTTGACGAGGCCGTAAAAGCAGCCGCCCGCCTCCATGTATCAGAGCTCGAACGGTTGGAGCAGCAGGGCCCGCTGCTGGGGGATGTTGTCGCGTAGCGCCTCGCAGTCCTCTGTTATGGGGAGCTCGAGGGGTTCCAGGCACAGCTGTTCCGTGACGCCGAAGCGCCGAGAAAGAGGACGCCGGGCTAGCTCGCCTCCTTTTGTATCGGTCTGCTCGCTGCTGCCGGGTTCGATAGGGCGGGTAGTGATGACGCCGTTGTCATCAAGGGCTTGGGAGGCCTCGATGGTGCTGATGACGGTGCCGTTCAGGATGCGGCCGGGGGACTGCGCCTCGAATTCAGAAACGGGCATTTTATGAACTCGAAATGAGTGGGTGGTCGAGTTGGCAGTTGCAGCTAGTCCAGCAAATAAAGGGCAAGGAAGGTTGCAGTGGGAGACATGGCGAATGGAGTAGAACCAAACTATGTTGTTGAGGTGAAAGACGATCGGGAGAGTAGTCGCTGGGAACTTGTTACAGGCGCTGCTTGCTAGAATGAAGAGAGGCATATCTAGACCTTGGTGTGGAAAAGACGCCTCCCTTTATGTCTATCAATGGCCCCCCCAAAAATTTCCTCAGATATGCTCTTCTGAATGCGCCCAGTAGCCATTCTGCAACCGACGAGCGCAGACCAGAAAACTGTTATTCTTCACGCTCACTGCCGCATCAACCTTCTATATAAGGTTATCGTAGACATCATATGCAGTTGACAACACGCTGGCACTATTGTGGCACAGCCTTTGCTGAACCTTGTTTATAGTATCCTCCCTTCACGAAACGTTTAGCTAACGAATTGCCTATGCGAATAGCACCGGCCCTGCTTACGTGCCAACCACCTATCCGCCCCCAGAACGCCATTGGAGTATATAATTATACCCACAGAAAACGACTATACAATCCACTTTAGTCCGTGGCACAATGCTCGATACTAGACGAAGCCTTCCCTAGCATATAATAGGTGGCCTCATCGTGCCGGCCCTTACGAGCGCTGATCTTTACTGGTGAAAGTGGAGACTGCCCATAGAACTGTCTTTGGTCATATTCTTTGTTTGTTTTCGGGCCATGGTCTCCCGGGCCTCGAGTTCTTCGGTGCGCTGATGGAATACTACCGACATGAGCGTGAGTCTGCGTCAGTGACACTCAAGGGTAAAAATAGTGGCTAAACTCTTCTGATGATGTTAAGGCCGGAAGTGGCTATATTCACTATTCGTGGCTTACCCCTATTTGTCGAAGTCGCACTCACGGTGCTCGAATAACCCAAACCAACTATCGTCTTGCATTGAGCGGCATTCATTTGTCTGAAATTGCGACGTCTGAATATGACTTAGTATTCTTGTCAGGGCTGGAGGAAGTATATGCTATAATAGTTTGACGCAACTCCACGAGATCCACAGCGTGATGATAACATTGCATAACCTTGGAGCACAAATCAACCACATCGAATTCGTTCACCTAGACCTTCTCGTTCAAGTTATCACCACTGGATGCACTGGAAGCGTTCTATTTATATAGGTGTAGCGTTACACCGGGAGCGCCCCTCCTCCCGACCCCTACGTCCCTTCCTTTTATTGTATCCTTTCGACTTCCATGACGCCATTTAAATAGGGAAATCAACGCAAAGGCATAGGAAAACTGCTGAACGGTCGTATTACAACACGCTGGGTTACTCATCTAGCAATCGCACAACGTGAAGAAAGATTAGACTAGAAACATATTATATGATTTGCGCATTTTCGATAACGACATGTTAGACTGAGTTAACGCAGCTACTGACCGCATTAAGCGAGGAGAGCGTGAGCGAACATCACAGTCACAGCCAAGACGAGAGCCGTCCGTATGTGCTCCCCGGCACTCAAGCGGCCCGCAACGCCCGTATCAAATGGCGCAGGCTCGGTTCCAGACTCCGTCGCCGAGGGGCTCCCGGTGCCTGAAGCCGTAGGACTGGACGTAGGAGACGGGGTAGCCGTGGCGTTCCCGCCGCCGCCTTCCCCCAGCAGCCCGGGGAACAGCCTCGTCGAGTTCCGGTCGACGACGATGCCGTGGACGATGGTGGCCTCGCCGTCGAGGACGCTGCGCGCCTGGTCCTCGGTGCACATGGACTCGAGGTCGCGGACGTAGCAGAAGCCGAGGGGGTCGGGCGGGTCCTCGCTGAGGGCGCCCCAGGTGTCCGGGGGGCCCTCGGTCGCGTAGTCCGGGTCGGCGGCGGTGTCGACCTCGCCGGTGGCGATGTCCTTGTTAAACAGGGCCCGCATGAACATGCGGTAGGCCGTCTCGGGCTGGTAGGACGGGATCTCGTGTCCTGCTTGGTAGACGCGAGAGTACGACAGGTTGCCGTGCTGGCGCACCTGACCGCCGACGTACGTGTCGTTGACCACGATATCAGCGTAGCCCGCCGCGGCGAATGCGGCGGCCCCCGTGTGGTTGATGGCCAGGCTCACGGCCTCGCCGCCGATCCAGTTGCACGCGAAATCGCGGTCGCCGTACATCAGGTGCACCTTGACGCCGCTGTCGAGCAGGAAGGCGAGATCCTCGAGCCACCCGGGCCGCGGGTAGTCGCCGATGGCGCGGAAGGCGCGCGCCACCTTGCCCGAGGACTGGGTGAAGTTCACGGGCACCCCGAGCGCCCTCTGCACGTGCGGCTGGTTGAGGTAGCCGTAGTAGAAGGGCGCCGGGAAGGGGCTCGGGTCCACGGTAGCTAGGTCATAGTAGTTGCGCCCGGACACCTCGAGATAACGGTCGCGGATGTTGTTTGTGCAGAAGGTCTCGGCCCGGTAGCAGACGTCGTTCACGGTCTCGTTTACGCCGCGGTTGTCGGGGTCGTAGAGGACGGCGAGCTCGCGGCAGTCGTTGATCTGGTCGCGGCAGCCGCCCTCCCTCTCGTAGGCGTCCACCATCTCGAGGTAGACCGTCTCGTTGACCGTCTCGATGCCGTAGGTGTTGTTGTAGGCGATGTGCGGGTACGACGGCCACTGGACTTGACGGTCGATGCAGGCGTTGATAAGGATCAGCGTGTCGAGGTTGATGATGTAGTTCTCCCCGTCGCTGTCCTGCCACGTGCCGTTCTCGATCTTCTGGTTCTGCTCCTCGAAAAACGCCGTAAACGCGGGGCCGTACCGGCCTCCGTACGACTCGGTCGCGATGCTCACGCGCGAGTCGTTCGGGTGGTAGCCCGGAAACTCCTGGAACCACGTCTGGGCAAAATGCCACATTGCGATCGCGGCGTTGCGCGAACCCCGTGCCGTGCTCTCCTGGTTCTGACTCGGGAGAGTCCCGACTAGCAGCGTTGCGTTCTGCTCCGGGATGGTGTCGTTATCGTGCAGCAGAGCAGTCTCACCGGTTGCAAGATTGACCGTGACGTTCTGCAACGTATCATAGGATAATCCTACTTGTGTAGGCTGGTCCAGGAACAGCATGTTGACTAAGAGGTCATTATTAGCATACGACGGTTCGCGCGAAGAAATAACCCGTTGCAATGTTACCTACCTTCCCTGTTCCACGCCCACTCGCTCAAGAAGGTCGAGTTGGAATCCCAATCGACGAAACAAGGGCCGTTCTCGGCGAACAGCCCGAGCATCGAGCTGCTCCCCGGCCCGCCGTTGAGCCATATAGTCAATGGCGCATTCTCGGGATTCTCGCGCGCCTCGAAGAACCAGAAGAAGGTGTTGATGGAGTAGTCCTGGTCTTCGTCGAGGTCGGCGAGCGCGCCCGGCGGGAGGTGAATATATCCCGCGTACGACTTGACGCCCGGCGTGGTCTCGCAAATGCCAGGCTGCAGGGCAAGGTTAGACTGGAGGATCCATTCAAACATAGCTTCCAAGTGACGCGGCGGGCATTACGAGGCATTCTCACCTCCTTGTAGCTAATCCTAACGCCATCTCCGAACTTCGATTCGAGGACCGTAACATTTTCCGGCGCTGGGGGGAACTGAGCGGCAGCCAGCGCGAAGAGGCCAATGGCCGCGCAGAGTCCTGTTCGCAACATGGGGGGGGAGCATAGGGAAGGGCCCACGGTGTCGGAAAGAAGATAGAAGGGCCGTTGAAGTTCGCCACGACATTACATTGCTGGCCCTACGGGTATTATACGTCTCGCCCTTAAGGCACTCCGCACCTTACTCACCCCCGCAGCTTCCCCTAGCAGCGTCGCAGCGCCGTGGAGGTCCCATGGGCCCATGTCCAGGCCAACAGAGATAAAACGACTTCGGTGTGTTTCCCGCCGAGCGAGAGAGGCCTACGTAGATGCCGATGATGAACGGTGGACGTCTTGCGGGGAGCCCCGAATGGGTAGCTCGTTCTGCATGCATATCCCATGTCTGATGCCGTCATGATTCGAACCACAGCAACACCATTGTGGAAGGTAGGAAAGGGGAGATTCCCGGATCTGCAGAGATAAGTACCCCCGGAGCTGCCCGGGGTTCAGGATGCTACCCCGCCTTTGCGAGACCGGTTTTTGGAGAAGCGCATACGCTACCCGGTGCGATAGAGAGAAGGGGAAGTATAAGATCAACGACGGGATACAGAGGGCATTGGACGAGATCAACGATGAGCACAGATGGTGAGAGACCTTAAGGCTTGCTTCTGTGGGGCATCCGGTGCCTTTCGAGAGTGGTGAGGAGCGATGAACAGCGTACGAGATTGTCTCGTTACGCGCCTCGTTTATACTGGGATCTCGTAGATTGACACGCTCGTGGTTAGCTGCTAGGAGGAGCTCGTCATGGTTCAAGCAGTGGTATTTTCTTTCCATCGTCCTCGGGATCGAGCTTTGGAGGCCATCCATGAAGGAGCTCCCCTGTAAGGTAGAGAGCTCTGATGGTAAAGAGCACAGGTTTCACCTGCAACTGTTGTTTGGCTGAACAGATCCCGGCCATCTTAGGAGAAAGTGGCTCGGTGGGCCAGGTAATAATTAATATCGCCAGCGAAAGCCGTGATACAGTTAAAGTTCTATGGCAAGGCAAAGTTGACATCGCAGACCCTAAGGCTCAAATTCCCATGTTTCTCGTTGGACGCTTCCGAGTAACTAACAAACCGTAAACAAACTCCAACCCAATGCCATGACGAGTGCCGTTCGTCCCTTTAAGAAGCCTGAAGTAGTGTGTCCAGCAAGCCAAGTCTATGTACAGCCGCGTCATGTCATCATGATCGCTCTTAATCTATACCACACAAGCAACCCCATCCGGTCGTTCTTTTTTTTCGAATGTCGCTCACTCGAAAGCGCAAGCACACAAACCCACTAATCTTTTGTCTAACAGCGCGCGAGAACGTCTATATGAACCTGTAGTGGCTGAAGCAGCGGTAAGACCACTTGAAAAAAGAAATCAAATGGCCCAAGACCCGCGACGCGCCCTGACGCCCCAGGCCAGGGGATTCTCGTCTTCGCCGAAGCCGTCGTTGAAGCTGGGGTGTTGCCGCGCCCACTCGCGGATATAGAGCTTAAGGGCCCTCCAGCGGGGCGGCTTATTGCGGGCCCTTCTCTCGTCTTCCTCGGGCGTGAGCATGACATCCTCGTCGTCGCCGCTGCTGCCGCCGTCCACGCTCGTCTTGCTGCCCTTCTTGACCCTGAGCTCCATCTCCAGCATGAAGCCCTTGCCGATCTTCAGGTGGTCGTCCTTGCGCAGCTGCTCGATCTCGATGCCGCTGATCTTGCTCAGCTCGTCGTCGAAGGCGCGCGCTGTAGCCGGGTACCCTAGGCTGATGTAATTATAGACCTGCGTGACAAAGGCGTCATCGAACTCCTTTAGGATCCGCTCCTCGAGCTCTTTGCGCGCCTTTTCCTTCTTCAGCCTCTCGTCCAGGCTAGCCGATAGTAGGTGGAGTCCCTTAGGCTGGCTTGTCTGCCTGGGAGGCGAGTTCAGTGACAGGGGCGAGTATGTACTGCCAGCAGACAGGTCACCCGGGGTGCACGGCTCTGCAGGGGTAGCTAGGAAAGGAGGAGGATGGAGCAACGTCGAGACAGCTTCATTTGTCTTCGCAGTGCAGTAACCGCGCCAAAGCCCAGAGGGCTTCTTCTTAGTAGTCATCGTCGTACCGCAACAAAATCCGCCCCAAAGCCCACCGGCACCTGTAGTGTCGCGTTGTTTCTCCTCGGGTCGATAGGGGTGAGTGGGTTCCATCCGGGTGGCTTGAGGGCTGAGACATTTACGGAAAACGAGGTCCTTGCCGAGCATGGGCGGGGAGGCGGCCTGCCGCATCTTACGCAACTGGGTGTCTTCATCGTCTTCCTCGGCACGGAAACCGAACGGTAGGCCAAAAGGGCTTGCACCCTGATTTAAGCCATTTTCAGGCCTTGCCGGCGAACGGGAATCAGCTCTTGCGTGTAATGCAGGCGAAGGTGCAGCAATATCACCAAAGTAGTCGGTCACGGAATCTCCCCGGCGTGCGCTGTTCGTTGTCCAGAGTGGATTCTCAGGTGGAGGCGCTATCTCCATCTGATCGAGGTCCATATCGACACTCAGCTTTGGCGCCCGTAAATTTGCCAGCTTTTCCGCATGTGCGCGCATCTCCTTCACGGCCCATCCCGGATCGGTCGACTGGCGACGTAACAGTTGGGGGACATCGTATTTCGACGATGAGTCAGCCTGCTCCTTTTCATCGTCTTCGTCATCCGAGTTGTCTCTGGCCACAAAGTGTTCTACACCGGCAGGGGGTAGCCCATTGGGAAAGGCTGACATAACCTGCTCGAATTGGCGCTGCCTATGCGCTTCTTTGGCGGCCACAGCCAGGAGGTAGCCAGAAAACTCCTCGTCACAGGACTCTCTCCTATCGCGTAACTCATGGCGCATGCCATTCCACAGGTAGCCATCAGGCGTGCGAGCATCGGGAGGGGCCGAAATTCCAGCGATACCAAGCGGCGCCTTTCTTGATGGTTCATCACCCTCTTCCGAGGAATTTCCTGACTCGGAGGAAAGAATCGTGTCGAGATCGGGAGTGAATGAGCTCTTAGTCCCCCTCCGGGTATTAGGGTGAGGCTTCATTGACTGCTGGCGGCGCGGCGTAAGGAAGCGTGCCGCCGCTCCATCGTCATCTTCGCTGTCCGCAGTGGCAGCAGTTCCAGACGTCCTATTCCTCGTCCCAGGAGCACCAGGAGTTATAGCAGGCTTCCGCTTCGGTTTGGGCGCATAGATATGGTTTGTTCCCGGCGTGATGTCTGTCTTGTCCGTTGGTTTTGTGGCTGGACCTTCCTGACCGGCTTTCCTCGCCCTTCTTGACGTCTCAATTAACTGCGGCGCAAACCTCCTTTTTGGCTTCTTTCCTGTCTTCTCGGATTTGTCTTGATCGGCTGGCTCTTGTTGGTGGTGGTGGAGCTGATGCTGTTGCAGCCGCTGATCTTTTTGGCTGTCGACAGATATCGAAGGTGGTTGCGGAGTCGTTGGCGAGGGGTCAGGAGTTAATTCGGCGGTTGGACCATGCGGGTTTCTATTTACTCTGTAGGAGTCGAATGTGGTCTCGAGTGGGATTGGAGCAAAGCGGCGGGGTTTGCTGATCTTCGGCGGTGGCGGAGGTGCATCGCGCATCTCAACGCCATCAACTTGTACTGAAGCATCTCTTGTTGTCCTGGTGGTAGGAGCTGTAGGGCGGGCAGTGGTGGTGTTTGAGGCCGGAGGCGGTGAAGCATGATTGCCAGTTCCGGTTGATGTTTGGTTACAACCAGGCCCCTTCCTGTTCGACGATGACGACGTCTTCACTGTTTCCTCGACGAGCTGGGGAGCGAAACGACGACGCGGCTTCGGTGCGGGAGCATCACGCATTGGTTCATCTTCGCCGGTCCCCATGGCTGTTTTTCATGTAGGTATGTATGTATGTGTATACCGATTAGGTTGCACGTGCCTGGAATGTGCAACAACAGCGCAAGGACGAGCAAGAGACGACGAGCACGATGGGATGCTCCCCACCAGAGTCTTTAGCAATGCAAGCGAGAGGTTAGCGTTCTGGCCGTAGACGCAGGCGGGATTGACGATAATGATGGATGTGTAGGTATGACGGAGAGTCTCATAAGGGTCACCAAATATGATGTCTCCCAAGGATTCAAGTGCACTAATATTATCATAGGAGGCGAGAAGAAGAGAAGACCCTAGACTAAATCCCGCTCGAAGCTGCTGTCAGTGCAATCCCAGTTGTCAATTATAGTATCCCCCGGTTTATTTGAAAACTAGCATCCGTACAAAAGTCGAGGGATTCGCACCAGTTGGCCCAATTCGATTGAGTTCCTCTGTGGACTCTCCGGATTGTGGAGATCGTGGGTTTCCCGGTGGAGATGTCTTTTGTCCCGTGATTTGTGACTGGACTGGAGAGGAAGGAGGAGTGGAGGGAAGGCGACCAAGACCGGCTGGATCTGATGAATGAGAATGAATTGCCGTTAAGTTACGACTGGGATTTGCATCCCGGAGAGGTAGTTCTTATGGCTGGAAAGCCTCATGCATTTGTGTGATGGCAACTTGCCAATCGTACGCACGCCACAAAACCTCGGTTGCCGGATCTTTCAGGCTGCGTTCGGAAACGGATTACAGGAGATGGATCGCAACGTTCAGTTAAGCATTGGGGCTTGTGAAAGGGGAATCTGCTCCAAGCAGGCCATTTACGGGCCTAGCGGTTGGGCTTGCTGGGGCCTCCGTACCCCAGTAACGGTAATATACTATCAAGCAGAGCTGACTGTATCCCCCTTATTAACCCTGGGGGAAATGGTGTTGATATTGAAGAAGATATCGAATGTCAGTTGACACAGTAACTCTTCATTGCCCCAACAGAATTACTCGTGTTGAATGTTGTGGCTGATATTGCATTGTAGTTACAGGGTGCGGGGTGATGCGGTCGGTACAGCAGCTTCAGGACAAAGGCATAGACCCTACCTCCACAGGATAAGCAGCTTTCAACATTACCCTAGAGCTACGAGGCTGGTGGTACTGTATGCTTAAGCAAACGAAAAGCCATGATAGTGTATTCCCCTCAAAGAGCTCATGTCGAATGAGAGGTAGAGCTGGAGAGGGGCCAGCCACGCTGGAATTCTCTATGAAAATCTGCTCGACCACTCTCACGCAAAACTTTTGATCACCATGCCTGATCGATCCCTAAAGGCGATAGCCACCTTAAGTTCTTGGACCAAGTGCGTATATAGTAGATAACTCTTGAAGATCTCCAGGAGTTTCACTCTGGATGCCAGTTGATGATGGGGCATCTCACAAGAGCTACTGTATCCTGACATCATATCTACAAGGCAAACACCATCTTTCGTTCTGAGCAGCCTCCGAAATCGGATATTCTCAGACAGAGATTTGGGCAATCCTGGAAATGCCGGAAACGTAGGGTGGAATTCCCCCTTACTATTTCATCTCAATATACTGATCCATCGAAAAGTCATGTGTCGTGGTATACAGTCGGCCCAATTTCATATTACGAGTTGTGGATTCGCAGCGCTCGACCTGGAGTTATCCCCCTGGACCCAGGCAGGCCGTGAAATCAAGAAAATTGACACACTTTTGGTTAGTGGGTCCTAAGGGAGTGTGTCGATTATTTTGATTAATGGATCGATATTTCCAACGTCTGGCTAAGAGCCCAAAGAGTCCAGAAGCTTAGCACGGCGTGATATAGAGTCAATCTGTCAATCTAGGTACCGAAGATATATGGAATCTAGACCTCGGCCTACGGATCCAATACTACCGAGTAGCCACAATAAAAAGAGTTCCCACCCACTGCTGAAATTGAGGCTCTGAGGTTTGTAACGAAAACCGGTCGACTTTCGTGCCCGCTCAAGGAGAAAGGGAAGTTCGATGCGTTTGAATGCGTGTGTGAAGTTGTAACCCCATCTCTCTTTCTATCAGTGCTTTAAGTGCTATTGATGTGGATTGAGATAATGCAATTGACTGCTGTGGCGGGCCATTTGTTCATGCCCCCGACCTTCTAACATTAGGGAATTGGGGATTCAAGAATCTGGGGCTCTCTCCTTGTCCCCACCAATCCGAGCCCTCAGGTCGTGGACAAAATAATTGTCACGACCTACCCCCTAAGCTCGGAGGGATTGCGGGAGATGTTCATGGCCGTTGGAGAAATGGGGGAACTTCTCAAGCCACATCCACACCAACTGGTAGCCGATATCAACCGAGTATTCCGTAGCGGCTGATACTCCAACCCGCAAACTCAACAATTGGCCGTGGAAATGCGCCATATCCTTTTGACCTGACCGCCTGCGAAAGGGACAGTGGTCCAAGGTACAGTGTGATGTTCCCCGAAGCAACGTGGGATCGCCCTCTTGAAAACCCCCCCTCCCACCGCCGATGCACTTTTGCTCGGTGCATCACAGCATCACAGTTTAGCGTATTAGCTCGTATAGTACACGATTGACAGAAGAAGAGTGAAAGACCTCTTCCCCGCAATCGCAATGAACCCCAAGCGTGGACGTTTCTCACCGACTCTTGGAACCAAAAACGTACCTAGGAACCTGTAGACCCCAGCATCTAGTCCGGCGAGCCGCTATCTCCAAGAGGGTGCCAGGGCCGGAGGCTAGAGGAGGCGGCGTGGAGTAGCGGCTCTTCCGTACGCATACGCTATCCTACTCGGGGCTTGATGGTTGGCAAGCAATCCACGACGACGGTTTGTTGTTATGGACGGGGTGCTATGTACGTGCGTATGCATGCACCCACTCTCGAATGGGACTTGATGAGCTGTCTGGTAGGGCTTGGGACGAATGAACATTGAATGCCCCTAAGAAGGCCGTCCGTTTCCTCCCATCCGTGCGTTCCCCTCTCCCCACAGTATATTCGAAGCCTACGGGTTGGCGTCTGATTACGGACATCATATAGCGTGTAGGTGCATATCTTATTACGGCATTGAGACCGTATTGCGGAAACTCGCCGAGGATGTGAGACTGAAACTAAAACAAGCCGCTGTGAGGTGGGCGACGCTCCGCGAGAGATGCGATGCGAGATGCGGTGCCTTGGTCGAACAATCTACCAGCATCGAGAGATGAGCGAAGGGCCACTGCAGCCGAGAACGATAGTCTTGTGAAACCATCGAAGAAGCCGTTTGACAGATGGAAGCTGTCAGGCGCTAACTTAAGACATACAAAATTATAATAAGTTGAGAGGACAAGGGGGCCCTTTGAGCTGGTAAGGGCCAGACGATAATAACGAACCCGACGATGCTCATATCAACCAGTTGTGCGGGCGATTCTACGTTTCCGGTTCTATGTGTACTGTCACCAGCCCATCTTCATCTTGGCCGATTTTTGTTTTACCGTCTGTGCGTCTTATCCAATAGCCCTAGCAGGGATCATGCTTGCCATCGATACGGGGTTGCATCTTGTTATCGTAACACAGGCAGCCTGCAGGTACCGAGGGAATAAGCAATTCGTCCAAATTAACCATGTTGCAAGGCTGTGAGTAACGGGCTGTGAGGTGAACAGCGCCAAGAGATACGAGAATCGCTAGTGGTGTTGAGCTTTATCAATAGTGTCGTATTTCGCAGTGTGGCAGCCGATCTCTCATATCTCTATCGGCCCATGACGTAGCGCAAGGTTGGAGCCAGCGACTGGTCCATCGCGTCACGCAGGTGGTACGGGACGCAGGTAGGTTTAACAAGGTGAAAACGGGCAGCGGCGTTCCTCGAACTCGGTGTCGGAATGTTTCAGGGATGCGGTCGAATATGAAAAAGGAGCGCCTGTACGCATCGCGTAAATGAAAGTCAAACAAGGCTACTCCCAGTCTACCAGGCGATTCCCCAACTTCGCTGCTGCTTCGGTAGCTAATGAGTCGTCTCGATGGAACCCTACTTTGTACGCCCCCTCCTAGTTGGACGGTCTATTATAAGGCTTGTGATGAGTATCTCCCGCACAGATGGCTTACATTCTAGAGTTGCGCCACCTTACCTGCAAATAGCTCATCTGTAAAAAGGATAAAGAGGTAGTTCCTCTAAAGGATCATGATAGAGGTAAGATAGGACTGAGACTTTCGACAACATGAACCTTATCTTCCAACGTTCCAATGCCTCGAACCTACACTTACATATGCTGTTGTGATCTGTTATCTGATATATACTGTGGTGGTGGTGAGGTTCTGCCCATGGAACTTGGGCATCCCAAAATATTGTACGAAAGTTATACACGTCATCAAACGGATTTGTCGGATATGAAGGAGATTCAATTTGACTTTGAGATGACGGCGCCAACCCAGGTACTAACTTGTATAAGAATAGACTACCAGCACTTAGTTCTGGCTGTATCTGAAGATCTCGTTCAGCTTGCAGCTATGACGTATACAGGTGAGACTGTGCCTGGCAACCTAATGTACGACCTCTGCAAGGGCATATTGTTGTCTATTGCGGTGTAACGTCTATACTACCTAAAATAATAACTACCGGCTTGCATGGGAAACAACCTGGATTGCGCTTCTGCTCATGGCTGCAAGGTCTGAAGGTGCATGGTATATACAAGATACATGGTAAGCTCGGATCCAAGCAACGAGATTCATGTCTTTGTGCCTTGCATGCCTGACAGTTTCATTTGGACCAATCATCTTGCAACTTTTCCCCTTGTCGCCAACTGAGGGACGGGTAGCACGGTACAATTTTAACTTAAACGTAGATCCCAGATGCGGTCGGTTTACGCTACCGAAGTCGGTTACTGTAGGTTACCTGTTCGCAAGATTTAACGAAGAAGGTAGCCCCAGTAAATAAAAGCGGCTTTCGAAGTTGGCGAAAGTCTTTGCCGTCCAGTCGATCCACAGGCGGCGTCTACGTCAAAACGTCGGCTGCGATATAAAGAAACTGGCCTTCATACAGGTCGAAGATGCCAAATTTAGCCAATAGAAAGGCAATTGAGCCGGCGTATCAGGTCTAGATTTCTAGAGGTTTACGTGCCTACCTATCGAGTGCATTAGTAGGCATTTCTCATATCAGGGCAAGAGTCCAATACGAATTTTGTATGCACATAGGTATGTTTGCCTACTGCACCCTCATGCTTGTGATCGTACATACATACGGTTCCGTTCTCTCCTCAGACTTTATGGAACGTACATGCATGTGAACAGAGTTACCTGTATAAGCACGAGACTCCGATCCGATCGACCACTTGTTCCCATCCCTGTCATACAGCATCGCCCACCCGTTTTTGCGACCCATTTCGGAATATACAGTACAAGGATTAACTAAGATTCCCGTGCGAAAAGAACCATAAAAGAACCATACCACTGCAGGGGCTATATCGAGGTATTTTCTTTTTGTCAGAAGCCAGAGAGGAAAATACAAAACCGAGCAAGATCGAGTAAGCCTCGGGTCCATCCGATTGAACGGTTGGGATACAGGTCAGACTGCTTCGTCACTCCGCTCGCTACGTAAACTGTGCCTATAATACAATACCTACCCAGGCACGTACGGTGTATCACGTCTCTGGACCTACACAAACGGGTGTCGGTGCATATCTCATTAATACCTAGATACCCTGATAGCTTCATTGATTCGCTATTTTCTGACCACTCATCAGTTCTGAATTTCTTTTATTGACCCAATCGGTATCTGAAAACAAGGAAGACGAAAAGTCTCTCGCTCAGTCACCCGGCCTAGGATCAACCATGTCGATGTCCACATCTTTCACTCCCTCCTCCGCTTAACCTGCTGCATCGCAAGCTGAACGACACCATCCTGCAGATCACGACAGACGCGCCGCGCCACCTCTTGAATTATACCACATGACTCGCTCATCCGCTTCATCCGCTGTTTAAGCTACTGTAAATTACATGGTATATCTCGCGACTGTTACATGCGCGCAAGGTAAGACAATAAAACGCTCGCGATTCTCCTGTCGCAATTTGATTCCTAAATGAACACCAGCTAGAAAGAAAAGATTAAGAGAAAGACCGTCGCCGCATATCACCACGCCCGAGTCAGCATTCGATAGGGAGTACGTTATAGTATGGCTCTGACCTACAGTGAGGTCGCGCAAAGGGACAACGATGACGATCGAGCCGATTTCCAGTCGCCATCCGAATCGCTTTCGCCTACCCTTTCATCCTCGCCGATGCCTTTTCTGCCCTCGGTGAAATCCAGCTTCACTCCATTATCCATGGACGATGGCGACCTCTCCCCAGGATTTGATCGCAGCGAGAAAGAAATGATGCGTAGTATAGACAACGCTAGCTCTCAAGACGGAAAGGGTGTCCTCAGCTCTGCCACAAATGCCGAAAATAACCATAATAATAATAACACAGCACGAGCCACTATGGCGGTAGAAACCGGCAATTATCATGAATACGAGCCAAGCGCCCCTGACGGTGCATGTCCACCTTTGACGAATCCAAAAAGGGATAGCCGTAGTGCAGGTCTAGACTCTGGTTGCGGGAGAGAACGAGACCTTGCATCGAAGCCTGAGAGCCCAAGAGTCTTCAGTGGCCGTCGGTGGGACCGGAGCCAAGCCCGAGACCCGTCAGTTCTCTCATCACCAGGGTTCACTCCTATATCCCCTACAGACGACGGACAGTACGAACAGAAGCGCGAAGGACAACCACAACAGCAACTGATCGTGCACCCAAAGCCCATTATCTGCACGGCTCCGACTAAGAGTGTCTCCCTCCGACATCCTACTCCCGATCCCAATAGACGATCATCCTCCTACGCCAGCAATATCGCTCAGCTTGAAGCAACTGCTGAACGTTTATCCCTGACCTCCTCAATCGAGGACGCAATCCGAGACTTGAATGAAGAACAAAAGCGAGTTGATAGCCGGCGGTCCTCTATCTTAGCTGCAAGCATTGGATCTATCCCCGAAACCCACGAGCCCCCCTCCTTCACGCGACAGGTATCGGGTGCAAGTTCGATACTGGAGACGAATACCGCTGCTCGTCAAGGCGGCTACTCCCCGGCCGCTTTTGTTTTATCCCCGAACAACTCGCTCCTCTCCAACAGCGCGCGGCTCAGGTCGGGGTCCAATCCCTTATCCCGACCAGACTTGGATAGCGAAACACTGCTTTCGAGACATGGTCCCGGCAAGAGTTCAGTACGGAGTGCTAAGTCTGCTATCAAACCCACTTTAACACATATCGACGAGATGGAGCCCACCACCCTTACAGCTGCCGCGATGGATGCGGCGGACAACCTACCGAAAGTACCCGACGAGGACGACGCGACATTGCGGATACCCCAGATGGACGATCATGACCTCGCACCGAACGCACGCCAGTACGGAGATTCAAGCGCGCTGGATTACTGGGATCAAGCCGTCGCCGATGCCCAACGTGAGTCCGAATACAACAACAACAACAACAACAATAGACCTCCGACGCCCACTGGGTCTACCGGAACCTTCGACCAAGCAGAGGGGGCGTTTGCCGACTTTGACGGTGCCCATTGCTCACCCGACGCGGATTTCGAAGACGTTCCTTTCAACTCGTTTGAGCAAGGGCTGATAGGGAGCACCCCTCTGCTGCCCCAAGCCGGCCATGAGTACCCTGACCAGTCAAGACCTGCCGTACCACGGCCACTTCTTGAAACTATCGAGAGACCAAAATCGTACCTTGACCCCGAAACGGGAAATACAATGCTCTACTACCCGGCACGGGTGCCAGTGATGCTCAATCTGCCAGGGAAGCTATCCAAGAAACCAAAATCCGAGGTCAGGAACGTACGCAGATCGCAGATACTCAGTGCCATGCCCGAAGCGAATAGGCAGTCTGGCGCGACCTGGCTGCCCGAAATTCAGACCGAGCATTTACTTGGCTCGTTTGGGTCAAAGTCCTCCGACTTCTCTGCTTCTCAGCGCCAAGCCGGGCAGGAAGCGGAGCATTCGGTGCTTCCCCATCCCGATGAACAAGGCCAAGCTCACCCCCGACCTTCCACGGATCTGGAGGAAAAGCGCAAGTCCCGCATGTCTGTCCTCGACACTCAAAAGCGGATGTCCCAGCTTCCTAACCTGGAGAGCCTGCCACCTCAGCTTCGAGCTAGTGCATTCTTCGATTTGCCATCAGAGTCTCCTTCTAACATCGAGCTCAAGGATGGTTCTGCGATGGCTACTCTTGACAGTATCCTAGATGCATCGGCCAAAGCGCCCGTTTCCGCTTTTACCGATCATGCCTTTGCCGGCTCCCTGGGTACCGAAGTATACGGAGTCGACAAGAAGCGAAAGTCTCACCTGAAAAAGGCTAGCGATGCTACTAGTAATGTACTAGAGCCCAAAAAGCGAAGTTCTTTCCTACACCTTCGGAAGTCTAGCGCTTTGAGTCGGCATTCTGATTCAAAGGATGACAAGCGCGACACCCTGGCTACTAGCGAGAAATCTAGATCGTTGAACAGCGATGAGGAAGACGAGAAGGAACGCCTCTCCAGCGCCATCGATGGCGGGCCTGTCCAAGAAGGGGACCAGGAAGAAGGCGAGGAGATGATGTATGATGGACCGCCCACCACTTTATTAGCAGAACTCCAAATGAGGAAACGGCAGCAGAAGATGCGCACTCGCGCACCCGCGCAAACACATCCCAACGGCTTACACTCGACGCTTCTAGAACTAGATACAGTGGCTGAAGTCGAGCGTAGAGCTCGGATAGGCAAGAAAGTGAACCTTGCGTGGGAGGCCCCGAGTGCGGATGGTGCAGACGATTCGGAAGATGACGAGACACCTCTGGGTCTGCTGATGGCTAAGAAGGGACATGGCGATAACATAGTAGCTGCGCTTGCCGAAGTCAACCGGCCGCCAGGGCTGATGGAACAGAAGGAGATGGAAGAGAATGAACCCCTGAGCCGCCGGCGCGCTCGTCTACAGGGCCACGAAACCGGGCCAATCAACCGGCAGAGCAGGATGACACTTAACCCAGGTTCCCGCATGGTCGGTGGCGGATTAAGGACCCCAAGCCCCCGTCTCCAAGTCCATACGCCAGAAGCGAATGAGAACGAAAACGAAACTTTAGGAGAGCGTATGCGGCGGTTGCGAGCCCGCGAAGAAGCCGAGAACCCCCTTCCCCGAGCGCGACCTGTCAGTGCGGCATTCTCAACCGAACTCCTGAGTCAGCTTGGTGACGCCTTTAAGGAGGACGAACCGGATGCAAAGTCCAAGGAGAATGCCAAGGGCAAGCGGGAACCGCAGGCGCCAGAAGAGGAAGAAACACTGGGCCAGAGGCGTCGGCGCCTGCAAGCCGAACGCGAAGCCCGCGAGCGCGAGATGGGCTCGAGCACTTCGCTGACGACAGGCACGGCCACTGCCACCAGCCTTGATGTCCCACCGCCACTAAAGCAGCGCCATTCGATGGCCGATGTACTAGGCGCAAACACGAGGACCGTAATCGGCAATCCTCGCGCCGAAATGGATAGGATCAGGCAGGAGGAAAACGCGCGGTACCGCTCGGACCAGGACCACAAGCTCGCGGCGTTCAGGAGCCAGATCCCAAAGAACCTCAGCACGCCCCACCTGAACGGCGCGGGGGGCTACATGGCCGGCCGCTTCAACGACGGGAATGCGGGCGGGCTGGGACAGCCGCGGACCAGCACGGCCATGGGCGCGTATGCGACGACCGGCCCGAACCCCCCCGGTATGGGCGGCGTGGGGATGAACCGCGGATTGCTGGGGAACGCCTACTCGGTGGGTGGCGCGCCGGGATACGGCGGCATGGCGGGGCCAAACCACGGTGCGCCTATGCCTATGGCGGGGGCCTACGCCATGCCGGTGCAGAGGCCGGTGCAGCCCCCAGCACAGATGGACATGGTCGAGAGGTGGAGGCAGAGCGTCTGGCCTTGAAAGACCACTATTGCAACAATTCGACTGCTTCGCGACGCAGCGCTCGCGCAGCCTCATTTCACCTACCGCGTCAATAGGAAGCTACCTAGTTTACTACCCGGGGGTACCGCAGCATCCAATTTCTTCTTTACAGAGTATAGCATGGCACAGCATCGCGCCGGCGTTTTCCCCTCTTCCAGTCATCATCACCATACCACTTCTTAGAATGCATGGGAGCAGATTCGGTCTGGGGGACGGGGGGTAGGATACAGGTTGCATACGTCCATAGACAGCAAAGCGTATCGCGGGCGGGTGGGCAAAATAGCATCGGTGAGGAGAGCCGGTATGGGAGGGATTTAAGTTAAGATATATATAATCTACTCTTACTTCGTTCGTAATTTAACTACTTGATTTCTCCGTGCATCTTTGTATATAGACTACCGGCCTGACAGAAGATGGGCGACATATGCGAACCATTGAAGGGGGTGGGCGGCTTATCTCCTCGGCTGCCAGAATGCGCTACCATAACTAGCAACCGTAGTTCTAATTGCTTCTATGGCGCCCGAGAAGACATGCAGGTGACTTGGGGGCTCGTGGCACAGTCCCCCTGCAGTGAGAGATCTAGGACACCCCCTTTCTTGGATGATGCAGCAACGGCAACGCGTGGAAGAGCTTACAATAAAAATATATGTACCGGTAGGTGCACACAAGTTTGAGACTGGCCAGGTATGCCACAGATATCCTGTATACCGATAGGCTCTCGCTCGAATATAGGGAGGAGGCGTTGGGCTTGGGGTTTATGAAGCCCACGAGCCTCTCTCACCTTGATTCGCTGCTCGCATGGCCCTCTGCGGGTATACATCTACCCTGGCCCCTTCCATATTGTATCAAGGAATAACATGAAAGTTCCGGGCGCGGGCAAACCTCGGAGCCCAATGATATCTACTCGGCCATCCGCTAGCTCGCAGATGGACGTCCAGCACGCGCACCGACGGGGGGCAGTAGATTGTTCTCGGCGTGCTGGTCAACAGTATTGGGCTGGGGGGGGCAATATGGAGTTCCGCAGGGGACTCGAGTGAATCGGCGCACGAAAAGCATAATCGTCTGATCTTCCTCTTCTTCCCCCCAACCAGCTGCCACGAACTCAGGAGACACGGCATGGCAGCCAGCGAGCGTAGGCGAGCACAAGCACAAGCGCGTGGGGCCGCGCGACGGACGGTTTCACCGGCCTCACAAACAAGCTCCTTCTTCTTCTTCGTCTCCCTCGTCCTTCTTCCTCTTGGACTTCATTGTTCGATTACCAACTGTCGTCCCATCTTTCTCCCCGGATCTCGTGTGGTGCCCGGGGTAGAAGGGGAGGTCGTGGCGGATCTCAGTAACGTTTCCCGCGCCGCCCTCCATAGGTATTGGCGTGGTATTCTGACGGTCTCTACAGTAAACCACCCAGGGGGTTTTTGTGGGGATTTAAGATGTACTGTATCTTACTTCCAACCTATGAACTTGTTGCTGCCTACGTATATATATATATATATTTTGTTGGGGTTAGAGTTAGGTTCAGGTCAATGTTATTTAGGGTGAGGGCTACGTCCCAAGGGTTGTGTAGGACAGCGAGAGTTCCGCCCATTATGGTATACGTTGTTATTCTGTATGAAGTGCTCTGTTAAGCGTTGTGTCCGAGTCTTATGATACAGTGAACGGAGACCGTCAGAATAACCGCCTCGCCTCCCTATCAAGGCTCGCTACGTGCTTGCTCGGTCACATCCCCATTTCTGTGGCCCCCCAGCTTGCAGCATCGCCCTCGTGGGGATATCGTCCCGTCCTGGCGGCGTGCCGTCCTGCCTCGCCCTGCTTGCGTAATGTATGGTGTATATGTCGCATGCCTCTCTGATATGCAGGCCGGCTGGCTCATCCGTGCCGCTTTCGGCTGTTACGTAGGTATGCATATATCTCGTACGCCGCGAGCGCCAGAACCAATCTGCGAGGCCGTTTCCCTGAAGCCGAGTTCACTTCTACCTTCTACGTACGTCAGACTTCCATCGCCTCCGGAGTTTTGTTTCGAAAACCTCTCTTTGAGTTATTCATGGCAGATAGAGCCTAGACTAGGGTGTGTCAAACGCTCTCCCCCGACACGCACACGGTGGCTGGCGGGTAGCTACTGCGGAGAATAAAAGGTCTATAACTGCAGTGCGTCCTCCGTCAAGTACACTTGGCCCCTCGGAGGATTTAACGGGAGTACCGTTGCAGATGCAACGTACTCGCTCGCGATTGCGCATGTTGCTCGTCAAACGGCGCCGATTCCCGTCCCATGTTCTCCTGCTCGCCACGGCCTACCTACCTCGTACGCAGCTTGGCAGGGCGTGTGATGGCGAACCGAGGGGGTGCCTCAACTACCTATATCGCTACTAGGCCGATGTGGTTCAGCCACGTGTGAGGTCTGAGCTAAAAGGGAAATATGATTCTAGAGCTAAGGCAAGAAATAAAAACCTCCACAGCATCTCCCTATAGCCGCAATTCTGAAGCCCTCGTCTTGTGTTAAGTTACAAAGGACGGGCAGGCAGGGAAGAGGTGCCGCTGCAGTAGGCAAGCTGGCGTCGTGTGTCGTCCGGTGCTCCCCTTCCCATCGCTTCTCTTTCTTACTAGCTCGCTCGATTCGACTGCCACAGCGCACGCCCGCGCGTGACGCTGCTTGCTCACTTGGGCCCGGGGGTGAGGTTCAGGTGACTCTCAGAGGCAACCATGGCTGCCGGGTTTGCGCATCCAGCAGGTTATGGAGAGGCAAACAAAATGCACCCCTTTCCATTCCTTCTTTTTAGGGGAAGACAAAAAGGGTCTCCTAGTCGCCAGTCGTCTCGGCCGTGGAGTTGTCTGTCTTCTTCCAGGGTCCGCTTCGGGTTTGGCACGTCCTACCACAACCTACGACTAGAAAATCTCTGCCTGGCGCTCTTTCCCACGATAGAGCTCGAAACCTGCTTATTTAGAAGAGCTAGGAGACTTGCTGGTTATGAAACGAGTATCATCCGTGGAATGCAAGGAGCAACAATTGCCTGTGCAAAAGTGATCTTCTTTGCGAAACACTCACGGGGGGAAGCATATCGAAAAGCAAACCCTAAACCTCCGGGATTGCTTAGGTCGGAAAGAGACACAGATCCCTCGGACCTGCATATCAGTTATTATTAGTCATCGCACAATGCAAGCCGCCCCCTTAAGTCTCTCATCAAGCGACGAGGCAAGATGGCTGACGCGAAGACCCATAGCAGCAGCCTCTTCCAGCTCGGCAGACCCTCCCGACACGCACACGACGACAGACGATACGGCCATGTGTCGCATGGTTGTCTTCGCGGGCTCCTGCACGAAGTGCGGGGAGAAGTACACGTGGGACGAGCTGACGCAGAACCTGTCCTGCCTCGAGGCGAAGAACAACTGCGCCTTCGGCGATTGCAGCAGCGGCGTCGAGGTGGCGGAGCACGAATTCGACCAGGAGTGCGACAATTGCACCGTCGAGGACGAGGGGGTCGAGGACTTGGAGGAGCGCGAGGAGTCACGAAACAAGAGACGACGCACATGATGAGTTTCATAGATAGATAGAGGTCATGGAGGGAAGGCGTGGCTGTTTTTTTGGTGAAAAGGCAGATTGATCCAGTTTTCTTGGCGTTGGGGGGCGGGGGAAAGGGGGAAATTAGAGGCGTGTGGGCGTAGATGGCGCTTTCCGAGCCTCATGGTCCTTGTCTAAGAGCGGACGCGACAAATTGAACTTAGTTGACCTTAAATTGCGAGAGGCTTTCCCGCGGAGCCTGTCCAGACCTAATTGCATTGATGCGGTGAAGTTATGTAACCAAGTCCAACAATACTTTTACTCTATTCCTTACGGAAAGGGTTCGCTCTCTAGGTGGCCAAGTTCAGCATTCTCCAGACGTAAGTCGCTTCAAGTAAACCCCGGTAGCAAAGTACCAGACCTCTTGATACTCTCCTCCCACGTGTCGGTCACAATCTTCCAATACCGTCCGTTGTCGATTCGCATGTGCGCGACGTGTGCGCTCCCTTGGTACATCTCTCTGCGCACGGGGATACCCTTGGCCGTCGCGTCCCTCGCATGCTCCTCGATGTGCCGCCAGTCCACCATGCCATCCTCCTTACTATAGACGTAGGAGCGGTTCGTCTGCCGCACCAGCGTCCTGTCGTTGTGTATCCGTTGGTTCCTCGTGGACATGTCCTCGCCGGCCAGGAATCCCAGGGGCCCGTACCAGATCGACAGGGCGGCGATGAGCAGAGCCAGCAGGGGCCCCAAGAGCAGGCGGACGGGGCCCCGCACGCCGACCGTGAAGGCGTGGTACGTGCGGAGGGCCGACCAGCGCCCCGGGCACGAGTCGTACACGGCAGCGTGCGGCGGGAACGCGCGACCCGTCTTCCTCCGGTAGATCTCGTAGATGTTGCGCATGCTCGTGGCGCCGCCATTCGAGAAGACGTGCACGAGGACCTCGGGCGCCCGGGGAGCCGCCGACAGTGCGCCCGAATCGACCTGCGACCGCACGTACGAGGCCGCCGGCTGCGCGGCCCTCTTCTGCGTCGCGGGCGACCAGGCGAGCTTGCCGGTGAATTTGACCAGCAGGATCGTGGAGGTCGGGTAGATGGTTTGGTAGTACGTGATGTACTTGGCGATGTGGGCGTCCTGGGCGTCCATCCACGAGGCGAGGACGATAAGCTTCGGAGCCGAAGCCGCGGCCCCTGACGCCGCTGAGCCCGTTAGCTTCGGAGCCTTGTAGTAAGATACAAACGGCGACAATCGTGTCATCATCGCCAGCGGTTTGGCGGCAGTCACTGCAGGCTGTTTGGAAGCCATATTGATTTTCATAAGCAGAATAAGAGAGACTTCTAAATAATGAAAGGAATTATAAATATGAGCGCACGAGGCTCTCCTTTGGCTGTTGAAAATTATTATATGTCTTGATGGGCTTTTAACATTATGTTGGTCGGCCTGGAGATGTACCGTCGGGCGAATTGACGTGTTGGTGCAGTTGGCAAGGGGTAGGCAGTTTCCGTATAGCGTGAACTCTAGCAGCCTTGGCATGGCATTGGCCGAGGCTCTTGTGTGGGATTAGCAAGCTAGATGTACATACAGTACATACTCCGTAAGGCACACAGAGGTCTGAAATAGGAAATTTGACGGATTAGGTAATGTTGAGGAAGCTCAGCCCTGGAAGCCAGGTTACAAAGTTTATGTCGGTCTCAAATGCGTTATCGAACGGTTCTAGTGCCGTCAAAAATCGCTTCCAACCCTTAACAGGTCCAAATATGGATTCCTACCACGAACTGGCTCCCAACATGGGGCTTTCAAAGTTCAGTCGTGGTATAGCTGGTGACAGAGTCCGAGCTGTGGATACGGCATTGAGCTGCCCATCGACGATACGTATGTTGTGGCTGGTTACAGCTCTAACAGGAAGTCCCTAAGATCTATCTATATACGCGTATGTGATTCCCCTCGACACGGACGGGCGGATTTCCCAATCCTGCATATACTTGCCGTAGCAAAACGAGAACACACGCTCCCGCCCGTGTATATCACGCACGATGGCCTTACGCAGGAGCTCCTGTATAAGTCGATTCCTGTCTGGGTCGTCTTCGGGCCTTTCCTTCACGTTGGACAATCGCTCGACCCAGTTCTTCAGCGCCGGACCGCGTTCGGTGACGCCACCGAGCCACAATTCATCGTAAACTGTTTTGAATACAGACTGCATTGTCGGCATTTTGCGGCTGCGGTCTGCCGGTATAGGGGCGAGCGGACAACTGGGATATGAAGCAGTTGTGGGGCATCAGGGCGGATCTGAGGAGCCGAGGATTCGCTCCATGTTGTTAAAGGGGTTTCCGCAGGCGTCGCCAGCAGGGCAACCGTAGGTGGTACGGGCAAAAC
>QJNZ01000936.1:0-33694 GCA_004155055.1 Monosporascus sp. CRB-8-3
TTTTTTTTTTTTTTTTTTTTTTTTTTTTTTTTTTTTGGATTAAAATTAAGGCCGATACGGCTAAGTTTGTATCGGGGAAATAGGTAACCGTAACGTCCTTATAGCTGTAACAGTATAACTATCGGTCGCATCATTATGTACCGGATTTCCCAAATATATTCTATATAGGAAAAGCCCGTATATTAATTTTTTCGACCGTACGGGCTATAATTATTACGTCGCAGCTGTAAAAAAATTCCGGATTCGATTAACCGGAATATCCTCCTTATTGCGACGTAACAACTACCGGTCGTAACATTTTGCCATAGACCTTTTAAAGGTAATTTAATATAGGAAAAGCCCGTTTAGCTATTTTTTTTGCCGTACGGATTATAGTTGTTACGTTGTAGCAAAAAGGGCGTTCCGGTTAAAAGGTTTACCGAAAATAAGAATTTCGATTTATTTTCTTAATACCTCCACTAAACCAACCCCGATTTGGAAGTTATATATACGGTTAAAAAGCCCTTTTAAAGTTGTATATAATTATATTTTTTGTTATTTTTTAATTATTTGTTATTATTATTTTTCTTAACAGTTTTTAATATAGATTTTAAAAAATTTATATAGGACTGCCGAAAACAAGCCCAAAAAATCATAACTTGTTATCAGGCCCTGTTTTAAAGGTTTTTGTTATTTTTATAGGTCTTTTATAGGTCGGTACTTAAAGTATAAGCCCTAGCTACAGCTGCGCCGCAGGCGCAGCCATATAACCTTAAAAATAGGGCCTGATTTTAATAAGGCAAGTTATTAACACGGTGACAAACAAATAGTACGTACAAATCGGGTCCACTTAGTTTCCGAACAGCAAATTTCAGCACATTAAGATATTTAAAAATCCAAAATATAACACTTATAAGTTATATATAATAGTAAAACTTAATATAAATAATTACATATATAATTAAACGAAAAACGAAAAAATTAATAATAAAATATTACTTATAAAAATTTAAAAAATTATTAATATTTTTATTTATTTATTATAAAAAACGATATATAATTATTATTTACATAGACTTATGCAAGGTCGTTAGGTTCAAGCCGTATTATCCAGGCTGAGCCAAAGATACGAAATAATTACACCAATAATTAACACGATAAATACTTTACCTAATATCTTCGAATACGGCAACTATTAATGGTTTTTACGGTAATAATAGATTGTACGCCTCGGTTACGAAGGGCCTCATCCCGAAGCCGATCGCGCAATGCCGACAAGCTTCGACCCTGATAAACCTTATGCCTTTTACATAGACTTATAATAAGAAAATTTAAATCGGCATTCGAATATATTATAAAAAAGATTAATAGATTTATTAATACTTTTATTTTAATCGTATAATATAATTTTTAAATATATATTTTAAATTTCTATAGAAAAATATTAAATTTTTTTAGTTTTAAAGTTATAACCGTATTACTTTACATAATAATACTTTATAAATATATAAAACTATATATTAAATATTATAAAGTTTTATAAAGGTTTCGATAAGTTATAATTAATTTTTCGTAAAAATCGTACATTTATATCCGGATTTTAAATAATTATTAAAAATATTAAATAAAATTTAATTAAAACTAAGCTTTTAAATCTTATATAACTTTGAATCCTATTTAAGGTAATATTATTACTTTTTTAATATATATGAAAAATAAATAATGTTTTATATTTTCAGTTTTATAGAAAATTTTTATTATTTAAATATATTTTTATTTATAAATACCTTAGAAAAATATGTATTTAATAAATTAATTTATATCCGCTGATATTAAAATGTCTTTGTTTATTTTTATATGTATTTTTATCTAGGCGTTATAGTTTTATAAATATTTTTCGTAATATTTTAAGGTGTTCGGAAACTAAGTGGACCCGATTTGTACACGATTGATTTGATTAGTTCCCAGAGCTTCTAACCATTCCAATTGATCGCCGACACGGTAACGGAGCCAAGGCTCCAATTGGTCAGCTCCTCTAAGCTGGCGCCACCTAAAAGAACGGTAGCCCAAGCTGGATTTAAACCAGCTGTTTCTTAAGATTAACCGAAACAAGGTACCCAAGCCTGTCGCAATTAAAAGAGACACCCAGGCTCGCGACCACTGAGCTATTAAGCCTTAAACTTAGGTATAAAATATTAAAAACTTAAATCTAATATTAAAAAAAATTAACTATAACATATCTCGAAATTAATAATTTTTTAAAATCTCGTTATCGCGTTTAATTACTTATTAAAAAAGCTAATTTTAATTTTTTAAAACTTTTAAAAAATATTTAAATATTATAATTAATATATTTTATTTTCGGTTTTAAAGTAAATATCTTAAATAAAACCTAAATGTCTATCGGTAACGAATATAACGTACTTATATTTTTTTAAGTTTTTTTCGAAATTTATAAAATCGATAATAATTTTTTATTTTAATCGGAAAACTTATTTTTTCGACTTACGGCGTATTTACCTCTTAACTTTCGCCTTATTACATATTTAATATTTAATTATTATAAAACCTTTAAAACGGACTTTTTTCGTATAAAACTATAATTAAATAATTACTTCGGGCCTTAAATAACTTAATTTTAAATATTATATAATACCGTTATCGGTCCGTAATAATCTTACTATTTATAAATTAACGTTATATTTATAAATTACAAAAGCTATATAAATAATTATTATATTAATATCTTTAATAATAAACTAATTAAACTTATTTATTAACGTAATAATTACTTAATTATACTTATTTTAAATAAAATTATTAATTTTTCGGTTATTTTATTAATACCCTTTTTTCGAAATTATTAGAAAAATATCAAATTATATACAAGGTTGTTAGGTTCAAGCCGTATTATCTAGGCTAAGCTAAAGATACGAAATAATTATACTAATAATTAATATAATAAATACTTTACCCAGTATTTTCGAATACGGTAATTATTAATGGTTTTTACGGTAATAATAAATTATATATTTCGATTACGAAAAGCTTTATTCCAAAACCGATTATCGCGTAATGCCGATAAGTTTCGACCCTGATAAACTTTATGCCCTTTAGCTGGTTCGGTAAGGGAAATCTTCTAGAATACAATAATTCAGGAAATATTAAGCTTTTCGCAGTAAACCTTAAATCCGTATAAAATAGCTGCTTTACGACCCTTTATTAATCCCACAATTAAAAGTATTAGATATCAGCCAGGAAAAAGGGCTAGGAACTCCAAATTAACTACTTTTAATTTCGATCGATTTTATAATTTCTCGAATCCCTATTAATTAAAACAGCTAAAATATACCGGGCAATTCCTATTATAAAATACCGGTGTTCCGTAATTGTAAAGTCTTTACGGAGGACGTTTTTTTTAAGGTTTCTAAGCTTAATAAAACTCTAGGACGAGCTAAAAATATCGACACCTCCGTCGATTTAACCGACCTTTCCTAAAAAGATCGGATTCTGCTTTTAATCCTCGGATACGATTTGAATATTAAATTATATACAAAGCTTTTATAATAAATTACGTTATATAATCGTAACGTTTTCGTACCGTTAAGGTTTCGAAATATTATATTAACTTTTTCATATCTTTTAATCGAAACGAAATTATTATTTACGTATATTTTATCGCTTTATACAGTTTGTTTAAAATTTAAAAACTTGTTAATAAAATTAACTATATATATTATGCAAGGTCGTTAGGTTCAAGCCGTATTATCCAGGCTGAGCCAAAGATACGAAGTAATTACACTAATAATTAACACGATAAATACTCTACTAACTATATATATTATAAACCTTAAATTTATAATAAACGAATTCCTTAAAGGATAAAACACGGCATTTATTATATTACGTTAATTAAAAATAAAAAATACGGTAAAACCCATCTTACTCCTTTTAAAAATTAATTTATCTACTAAATAATTATTTTTTCTATACCTTTTAATAAATGGTTAATTTCTTTCTTTAAAAACTAATTAAAAAACATTAAGCTTTAAACATATATAATTATCTTATCGTTAAAGCGGAAATCTGCCGGAGCTTTATTAAAGAATATATAATAATATTAAAAAAGTTTATAAAAAAAACTCAAGTACGTTTTATAACGAGTTTCCTATATATTCGATTTTTAACGTTTTCGCTTACTACTATTTCGATCCAAATAAAACCCTTTACGATTTCCTCGTCTTAACCTACGCCCTAAGGTCCTTTTTCGTACTTAAGGGTTATTTTTAATTTCTTTTTAATTAGGATCGTCTTAATTAAAAAAATCCGCAAATATCTCGTAAAACGTTAAAAACTTTATTTTAATTTTTTTCGATATATATTATAAATAAGTTATAATCTAATAATTTAAAAAATTAACCGCTATTTTCTAATAACTAATCGTATCGTTATTAATATCGACTTTTTTTATTATTTAAAACGTAATTATTTTTTTCCCTATAATAAAAGCTAATATTATATATAAGTTATTAACTTATATAATCGTTATTTTTATTATTAAAACTTTAGATCGCTATTTTTAAATTATAATTTCTTATTACTTTACGATTTATTCGTTTAATTTTCTTACTAACTTTAAAACTTACTTTAACCTTTCGCGGTATTTCCGTTAAGTATTAATTACAAACTTACTATCGTATATTTTACCGGATTTAACCAACTTAACGTATTATTTTCGTAAGATTTTTCTTAAGAAAAAAACTATTTTTTTTAATTACTAAAAATATTCATTTTCAACTTATTTTATAAAATCGTTATTACTTTTTCGGAAAATATCGTATTTATAATCCTTATACATATATACCGTAAAATCCTAATTATAAACTTATTTACTTTCGGTTATTATTTTAAAGATATTCGTTAAATAATTAATATAATCGATTCTTTCGTTAATTCCTCCGGAAAATATAAATATAATTAAAACCCCGCTTAAAATATTATTTCGTATCGTATAACGGATTTGTTTTCTTAAATTTAAAATTATATCAGGTTTTATTAATTTAATAAAATACGGAAAAAACTAGTTAAAATCGATATAATCCTATATATTAAAAGCGTACGTTTAAATCTAAAATTCGCCCTTAAAACGGTTTTTTTCTTAAATCCGTTATAAATAATAAAAGACGTTAACGACATTATTATTTTTATAATTAATAAAATATAGGAATAATTATTACTAATATATAACTTATATCGTTTTAATAATAATGAATTAATTAATAATCACGCGAATTAAACGAATAAACCTTTTAATTATCAGATATAAGGGCTATTAATTATATTGTTTTATTAAGTTAATTTTTACGTATATTTCTCGTACGCGTACAGCTTTAATATAACCTAATAACGGAATATATATCTTCTAATTAAAAGGAGCCTTTCCGTATATAAGGTACGTTTTGCACTCTCTGCTAGTTAACAATATATGCATGAATTTCCTTAAGGTCCTAAGGGGAAGTTCGGTTAACTTTTAATAAATTATTTTTATAGCCCGTACTAACCTTATTAATTAGCAAAATGAAAGTGAAATTACTAAATATTAATATCCTATTAATTTTAATAATTCTATAATATTTAAATATAATTAAATAATTATTAATAAAGATTTCGTAAATTTTAAAATATTTATAAGATAAAGTACTATTAAGGTATTTAGCTAGCTATGTATAGGAAGTTAATCTATCTATTAAGTACGTACATAAAGGATTATATAGCGCAACCGGAAAGCACCTTCGAAAAAACCGTACCTTTTAATAGGCCGGATAAAAAACGTAATACGGATTATGTAATACGGCAACTAACAGTAAGGTATACGATTAATTAATTAATTCCTAAAACCTCTAATTCTCTAATTGTCGTCGACACGGTAGCGGGGCCGAAGCCCTAATTAATTAGCTCCTTTAAACTAGCGCCACCTAGAGAAACGGTAATTTAAGCTGGATTTAAACCAGTTATTTTTTTAAAACTAACCGAAATAAGGTACTTAGGCCTGTCGTAATTAAAAGAGATACTTAGGCTCGCGACCGCTAAGCTATTGGGCCATAATAAAAAATATTATTTTAGATATTTACAAATTGATTTCTTAATAAAATCTTAATTTATATACGAAAAAAACATTATAATATAAGATAATAAACTTTAAGTATTTATTTATATTAAATAACTATTTTTAATAACGTATTATATAAGCGAACGGACAGTTTTTTAATATTTTGTAATAACGAACTGAAATAAATTAATTAGATTTTTCGTTACTAGATATTTTTATAATTTCTTTATAAATACGCGTATTATATCCGGGTTTACTATAAATATTCTCTTTTATTTTAACTTTTTTATAATAATGACCTTTAATACTTATTATGTATAATTATTTATTATTGTCTTTTTTAGTTATAAAAGCTTATACTTATTTTATAATAAATATTTCTTTTTTTAAAGACGTATATTTTTTTTAACGTTTATTAAAAACGTAATTTATTTCGTAAAGGTAGCCGCTTTATTCTCGAACAAAAATGATTTCGTATAAAAGTATTAAGTTATTTTTTATTAAAAAATTAACCGATTTAATTATTTTTATCCGTAAGCTACTATGGAAATTTTTAATTTTTTTAAATAAATAACGTTTTTATTAAATCGCTTTAATAATTTTTAAAGAATTTAATAAGTAAGGAAATAACGGAATTAATAAAGGTAAATAAGGAAACGGTTAATATAGATATAATTAATCTCCCTAAAGAAGACCTAATCGTATAACCAATTTAACTAAATTAATAAATTATACTATCTCGGTTGCTAGGCTTTATTAAAACCCAACCTTTTCGCAAACTGCCTAGTCCTGCTTCTATCGACGACATTTAACACTTTTAGTTATAGGACTGGCAAAGGGGTGTAAAGCAGCCATCTTATACGGACTTAAGATTTACTATAAAAAGTATAATATCTTTTAAATTATTATTTTCTAAAAGATTCTACCTGCCGAATTATAAAGCCAAAAAAGTATAAGGTTTATTAAGGTTAAAATTTATCAGTATTACGTAATCGAAACGTATAATTTATCGTAACTGTAAAAATTATTAATAATTATCGTATTAAAAAATTTTAAGTAAAAGATTTAACGTACGACATAAGCGAAGCGAACGTACAAGCGAAGCGAACGCGCGGACCCACATTTAATAAATCGCTTATAACTTTATAAAAACTTCTTATAATTAAACGCAATTTTATAATTAGCTTTATAATAATATAAGGAAAAGGTATACTAAATTACATAAAATTATAAAATTTATAAATAAAGTTAAAATAATATATATTAATATTTAGAAAATTATTATATTTATTAATAACTTTACGAAACGTAAAGATTATTACGTAAAAGTTTGCAAATAAATCTAAAATATATTTAATTATTATATTTTATTTTTTTCAAATTTTTAAAAAAAGTATTTAAGGAAATATTAAAAAGTGGGTCCAATTTTAGCGTAAAAATATATATCTGGTAATATCTTACGTAATATAAGGTTTTATATTTTATAAATTCTATAACAGATAGGTATTTACGTAATATATAAGCTTATTAAATTTGGAAAAGTTATATTAATATTCCGTAAAGTTATAAATTTCTAAAACATCCTTATTAGTATAAGTCACGTAACCATTCGCTTCGCTTATGCGTTCGCTTCGCTTGTATCGTACGTTATCGTATTAATTATTAATAAAATTACTTCGTATTTTTAACTTAACTTAAATAAAGCGGCTTAAATTTAAAATATTATGCTAATTATAATATTATTATGCAAGGTAAAGTGCCATTGAGGTATTTAGCTAGCTGTACAGGAAGGCGGCTTAAATTTAACGATTTAATTTTATCGATTATTATAATAAATTTAAATATATCGTAAAAACCGGTAAGAAATTTTTTAAAAATTATATAAATAACGTAACATTATATAAGATTTTCGATATATAATAAATAAACGTATTTTAATAAGGAAAATTAAAATATGTTAAAAAGTTAAAGCTAATAAAAAGGTTAAAAATATATAATATATTAATTTTTATATTTAATTAAATAATAACTTTTATAAGCGTCGAAAAAATAATAATTCGAAATTTTAAACCGTATTTTAATATATTTATTAAAATATTTAATTTATTTTAAACTTAATTCATTTATTATCTAGCTGTTATTATTTATATTAATCTTTTAATTAAATAAAAATAGGTTATCGGTAAACTAACGAAAAAAAATAAACTTTTCGAATAAGAATAATAAATGTAAGTAAAGTTTAACTTTAACAATTAATAATTTATATTATTATAAATTATTACCGATTTCTTTACTAAATTTATATAAGTTTTTACGTTTTTTTATATTAATAATAATTATATTTCTTATTATAAAAATATTTATTAAAAGCTTTATTTCGTTAAACGTATAAATATTTTTTTCCGTAATATAGTATTATATATATATAACTCGAATAAATTTAAATTATTTATAAAATATTTTTAAATTTTCGTATAAAACTTTTAATGATTTATTTTCCGATTTAAACGTAATTTCACTTTTTATTATTATTTAATAAAGGTAAATACTTCGTTAATTCCGATATATATCATAACGCGTTAAGTAAATAATAAAATCGTTATATTTTTATTATATTAACACCGGATAAAAAATGTTTACGTATTTAAATTAAGGATTTATTCGACGAATAATTTTTTTTCCGATTAGCGTTAATTTTCGCAGATTAAAAATAATATCGGGCCTTTAAATACTTTCGATAATATTATATATAAAACTAAGATATTTATAATTAAATCTTTTTATAAAATGTTTTATAACGTTAATATTAAAAAATATATAAATTAAGTTAAATACTTAAAGAGAGAAGAAATTTAATTCGTTCGCTTATTTAAGCGGTTCGCTTATATAATACGTTATAAGAAAATCAACTTAATTCTTTTTACCCTTTATAAAACTTTATATATAAATTTAATGTTTTTTAAATATATTTTAAATTATATATTACTTAAATTAATATAATAAACTTTAATAAATATTTATTACGTTTATTTATTGTGTAAAAATAATTATCGCTTAAATTATAATATTTTTAAAAGGTTTTCGAAAATAATTATTTAACGTTTTATATCTGTAATATTTAAGTTTTAATAGATTAAACCATTTTAATAGCTTTATTTAAAGCTTTAATTCTATTCTCGATTACTCCAACTATTATACTAATTTTATTATTAATTTATTTTTTTAATATTTCGAAAACCCTTATTCGAAATAATAAATATAATATTAAAAATATTATATTTACTACAAGTAAAAGTATATTATAATTCAGTTTAAGTTATTGTTTTAAGTTACTTATTTACAACTAGGGTTAAAAGTAGCGAGATATAAGCTTTAGCTTTTTTATTTTTATAATTCTAAGGTTATAAATTAAAGCTCTTTTAATTCTTTTAACGCTTTAATAATAAACTACCACATCTGCCGATACGCCCTTATAGCCTTAGAGTTACTATAAAGCTATTTAAACCTTATCGTTACCTTAAAAGCTATTAAAATGTTTTTTTATCCGTTTTATATAAGTTCTTTAGCTTTTTTAAAATAAAATTAACCTCGTATTTTATACTACGCTTTTATTTCTTCGGGTAATTCTTTATTATATATTCGTATTTATTATACTTAAAGTAAAATAACTGGTTATTTTTATTTTATATAAGTTTTCTATCGTACGTTTTCTTTATATTATAACTTATATCTTTTTTTACATTCTTATCTCGAAATTCGGCGATAAAATCGTTATATACCTAATTTACTATTATAATTAAGTACTAACAAAGCATTTCTCTTATTAGGTCGTTTTAACCGGCATTATCCTAGTCTCGAATTAAGCTGATAAATATAATAACTTATTATCTAGCGTTAACAGGTATATTAATTTCGTTATATCGCTATACTAGGTTTATAAGATTAATTATATAATTTATCGCCGATTAATTTTAAGGTTATATTTAACGATTTAAAATTAAGTTAAAAGGTTTATTTTCCGATCGATATTTTTTACTTTATATAAATATTTTAATATCTTAATTATTTCCTTTTTTTATAAATTTAATAACGACTGCTATAAGAGTTTTCTTAACATTAGCAATTATTACCGCGGTTAATTTAGTTTTATTAATATAAATAAGCTTTGTTAAATTGCCGTTACGATACTTAATTACTATTAAGGCTACTTAAGTAACCGTTTTTTATATTACCTAATTAATATTATTTAGTATACGAAAAATTTTTAATTTAAGTACGTATTTTTCTTTTTCGAAACGTTACTTTTATATAACAGCTTAACGAACATTTTTATTAGCTATTTTATATTAAAGGCTTTTAGCTAACTTTTTACATCTTTTTTAAACGCTTTTCCCGACGTTATTTTGTCGGATCTTTTCGGACATCACCGCGTTAATAAGCCTTTTGCTTTTAACTGATAACGGCTATTACGTACGTAGGCGTTTTTCTAGCAATTAAAAAAACATTAAACCCTTTTTCAAAATCGAGCCTTCGTAAATTCCTTATTTTAAAACGCCTTTACGCCGAATTTGCCGTTAAGCTTATCCTATCTTTCCGTACTAAAACGAAGCGGTACCTCGAATTGTAATATAAAATAGGTAAATCAGGATATTAATTTTACTAAAAGACGGAACTAGAAAATACTGCCATATTAACAATTATGTTATATTCTTTAAATTATAATCCTATTTTAAATTACTTATTTTTAACTAGAGAGAAATAAGTAGTTAAATATAGCTATAACTTATTTATCTTTATAACCTTAAAACTATATATTTAAGCTCTTTTAATCCTTTTAACGCTTTAATAATAAATTACTATATCTGCTAATATTTATCTTTTCATTTAATTACTAATTAATTTCGTATTTTTATTAAAATTATAAATATACTACTTAAAATAATAGAAATTACTAAGTATAATTTAAAAAGGTTCATATTAATAAAATATTTATTAATATTATTACCAAAATTATATATTAAATTATAATACTAAATAATTAAAATAATTATACGAATAAATAGTATTTCGTTATAAACTTTTTCTTATAAAATTAATATATTTATTTTACGATATTATTAATAGTTTTAACGTAAACGTATCCTTTAATTATTTTTAAAATATTTAGATTTTTTTAATTACTTTACGTAATTAACAGATATTATAATTATATTTCTTACGAAGACGATTATAATAGATCTTTAAATTATATAAATATTTCTCTTTTTTTATTTCTACAGTTATAGTATATTTTATTTATAAGTAATATTTTAAGTTTGATTATTTTATTTTTAAAAATATATTAAACCTTTTATAGCTTACATTATTCTTTAAATTATAATAATTTCAAAAACGATATTTATATAATAATTTAAAAGTTAATTCTTACTTTAGTACTTTTATTATTAACTTTATTAAAATTAAATCGTATACGCGTAAATATATTTTTAATTATGTAAAGTCGTTAAGTTCAAGCCGTATTATCCATGCTAAGCCAAAGACATAAAGTAATTACACTAATAATTAACACGATAAATACTCTACCCAGTATCTTCGAACACGGCAACTATTAATGGTTTTCACGGTGAATATAAAAATATATATAATATATATAATTATACTATTAAAAAAATAAATACATATTTTAAATATAAAGAAATATATAACGAATATAAAGTAATATATATTAAAAAATAACGATTATATAATATTAATAATATTAATAGTTCTTTATTAAATAATAATAGTTATAACGTATTTATTTTTAGTTTTTTAATATAATTAAGATAAATTAAATCTCTTTTCTCGGCACTTTCCTAATTAATCGATTAAATACTTAATTTTATATATAGTAACCGTTTCTTTTATTAAAACGAGATAATCCTTTTTAAATCTCGATTTATTATATTTATTATATAGCTTATTTATTTAACGAAATATTTAATAATAAGATCTTTTATATTAATCGATTTATCAGCTTATAATACTGTTAATTTTCTATTTTTATTTATTATTATTAATAGTTTTAAAAATAAATATAAATACATCTCTTTTAAACAAGTTTATCTTTTAATTTAATATATATAACTATACTATTATTGTAATAACATGTAATTGTAATTATTACACAATTCTAATTTATAAATATACTTGCTTATTTATTTAAAAAAATATAAACGATTCCGTTTAAATTAATAACTATTACGATTTATATTAATTTAATAAGTAATGACTTTAATATAATTATTAATAAATTATCTTATTTTCTTAAAAGTATAATAAAATATATTAGTAAATATATTTATTATATTACTCGAAATTAGTAGTCTTTTCTTTCGTTTAAAATATTAATAATTTACTTAAATTCAATGTTAAATATTATTTTATTTAATAAGTTTCTTATTATAATCGGTAAAGTACTTTTTAAATAATAATATAAATAAATGTTTTATTTGTTTATAAAGAGTTTAAATTAATAAATATATGCAAGATCCTTAGATTTAAGCCGTATTATCTAGACTGAGCTAAAGATACGAAGTAATTACATTAATAATTAATACGATAAATATTCTACCTAATATCTTCGAATACGGGAATTATTAATAGTTTTCACGCTGAGTTAATATATATATATATATAAATATAAAATAATTTATACCCTTTAAATGTTCGCTTTAATAATTTAATAACCTTAGAAGAATATATTATAAAAATAGCTTAATTTTTAAAGGATTAAATTTTTCTTTTATAAATCGAATATAAATCTTAGAATCTTGTTATTATTAATTTTAATAGAAATTCTTTAATTATAGAATTATAATATATTTAACGTTATAATTACTTAATTTTATATATTATTACTTTTATATATATAAAATATAAATTATCTAAAATATTATACTTTAATAACGTTTTTTAACTAAATTTATTTTCCGATATATTCGTAATATAATACGGTAATTTAAACGCCGGTAAAAAAATAATTTCCTTAATAAGGTTTCTAATTAATTTAATTCTTTCGATAAATTATATAAAATTTAAAGTATTTCGAATATTAAAGTTTTTAGTTTATATTTAAATTTAAAATAATACTATTTATAATATATAAACTTTAAAATTTATTTATTTATAATCGTTAAACTTATTATAATAATAACAATATTTTATAAGATAATAACTTATATCGTTATTTTTAACATTCGTTTTTTTTCTTATAAAAACTAATATACGTATTTATATTAATATATAAAGTTAATTAAGTTTAAGTCATATTATTTATACTATGTTAAAAATACGAAGTAAATATATTAATAATTAATACGATAACGATTATAGTTTTTACAGTTAAGATAAATTATATATCTTAGTTTTATAAAGCTTAATTTCGAAACTAATTACGTAATGCTAATAAGTTTCGACCTTGATAAACCTTATACTTTTTAGCTTTACGATTCGGTAAAGAGAATCTCTTAGAAAATGAATAATAACTTAGAAGATATTAAGCATTATTTCTCTTAATAATATAAAATTTAAATTTATTATTTAATATAAAAACAACTTCATTTTTTTATGAAATTTATTTTATTTAATAGCTTTTAAATTTAATATTTTATCAATCTTTTTTAAAATATAATATATAAGCGAGTTATTTATTTAAGCGAGTCGCTCGCTTTATAAAGGTAGTACTTTAATCAGCTGAAAATTATATATATTAAAAGATATACTTATTTAAAGAAAAATAAGCGATTCGTTTATATAGCGCGTTAATATATAACGTTATATCTTTTAAAATACGGAATTTCTTTTACTAAATTTATAATAATAATAATCGTTATATTTAAAACTTAAAGCCTTTAAGCGCTTAAAAATATTAATAGATAATATTTCTAAGAAATCGATAATAAAATTCTACGTTACTATATAAAACGATATTAGGGAATTATTAATAACCTTTAATTTATATAAGTAATACTAACTATTTAAAATTATATAATTTAGTAATAATTATTATACTTTATAATATTATATATTAAATTATAAAAAATAACTTCGTTAAAATATTAGTATACATTTTTAAATCCGAAATAATAATTAATACCGTATATTATTTTAAAGTTACGCTAGTATAAATAATATATATAATAAATAAAATAATTAACTAACTCGTATCGGTAATTAATAATTTATGTTATTTCTTATTATATTTTATAATTACTAAGAATTTATTATCGAAAAATCGAATTAATTAAAATATTTATAACGACTAAGTACGAATAATTCTTTAAATTATCGTAAATTATTTTTTTATTAATTATTAATATTTTTAATATAAATTTTTCTATTATCCGTAAATAAGCTAAAAGAAAAATTTAATATATAAGGTAAAGTGCTATTATAGTATCTAGCTATGTATATATAAGCTGATCCGTTTACTATATATATATATACAAATAGTTCTGTACAAACGTAACCGGGGAATACCTTTTTAAAAACCGTCCCTTTTTAATTAAAGGCTGGAAAAATGTAATATAAGTTATGTAATATAGCAACTAACGATAAATACACCCGATTAATTAATTAGTTCCTAGCGCCCTTAATCGTAACTGGTTCCCAGCCACCCTTTAATTATCGCCGATACGGTAGCGGAACCGAAGCCCTAATTGGTTTAGCTCCTTCTAGGCTGGCGTTACCTAAAGGAACGGTAGCTTAAGCTGGATTTAAACCAGTTATCGTTTAAGATTAACCGAAATAAGGTATCTAAGCTTATTATAATTAAAAGAGATATCTAGGCTCGCAACCATTAAGCTATTAGGCTAAGAAAGATTTAATATAAAGTTTATTATAAATAAAATAAAATATATTATTAAATTAAAATTAAAAAAAATAAATACGTTTATAAATTACGTATTATATTAATTATTATTTTAATAATAAACTATATTTAATTTATAATATTTAACGTAATTATATAATTTATTAAAATATTAATAAAATTAAAATTTAATTTAATTAATATATAAGGTCGTTAGATTTAAGCCGTATTATTTAAACTAAGGTAAAAATATAAAATAATTATATTAATAATTAATACGATAAATACTTTACCTAATATTTTCGAATATAGTAATTATTAATAGTTTTTACGGTAACGATAAATTATATTTTAATTACGAAAAGTCTTATTTCGAAACCGATTATTACGTAATGCCGATAAGCTTTAACTTTAATAAATCTTATACCCTTTAGCTTTATAACTTAATAAAAGGAATTTTAAATAATAACTTAAGAAATGTTAAACTTTTTACGGTAAACCTTAAATTCGTATAAAATAGCTGTTTTGCTATTTTTCGCCAGTTTTACGACTTTTTTAACCTTTATTAATCTTAAGGTACCTTTTTAAACTTTTATTAATTAAAATAACTAAAATATACCGACTAAATCCGAATATAAATTCCTAATACTCCGTATTTCCGGAATTTCGACGGAAACGGTTTCGATTAAATTATTTAATTTAAATAAAATAATCGGCCGAATAAAATATATCGATATTTTTATCGATATTAATAACTTTTTCGAAAAAAATTAAGTTTTATTTTTAATTTTTAAATACGATTTAATTTAAAATAATAAAAATAATCGATTTTTATATAAATTTATATTAAAAAATATACGGCTTATGGAAAAATTACTAGCAAAACTAAAAAAATAACGATAATAAACTTAAAAACGTCGAAATTTAACTTTTAAATCGATATAAGTTGGAAAATTATAAGTAATAATTTATCCGGCTGTTCCGGATTACGAAAACCGTCCAAAATTCCGTTAAGAATAGTCGTCGATAGGGGTATAACTGGGCAGTTTATAAAAAAGTTAAGGTTTGGTAAAACTTAGCAACCGATAATATAATCTATTTATTTATTTAATTTGGTTTTACGGTTACGTTTTCTCTAAGGAGATAATTTAATTAGTATAATATATAAGGTTGTTAAATTTAAGCCGTAGTATTTAAGCTAACTTATAAAAATATATATTATTAAATATTTAACGTAATTAATTTATTTACTATATATATATATATATATTAACTTCTTATAAGCGCGACTGGAATATATTTTTAAAAACGGTACCTTTTAAAAGGTGGATAAAAACCTGATTAATAGGAGTCTTTTAATACGGTAATAAATGTAATTACGGATACGATTAATTTAATTAGTTCTTAGAGCTCCTAATTACTCCAGTTGTCGCCGACGCGGTGGCGGAACCGAAGCGCTAAATAGTTAGCTTTTCTAGGTTGGCGACATTTAGAAAATCGGTTGCCCAAGCTGGATTCGAACCAACTATTTTTTGCGATTAATTATAATAGAATGTCTAAGTCTATCGTAATTAAAAAAGACACCCAGACTCGCAATTACTAAGCTATTAACCTAATAATATAACTTATAAATACTTAAAAATAGTTAAAATTTTATATAATAATTAAAGGTATTTAAATATTAGCTATTATTATATTAAATTATATAATTATATTCTCGGCTATATAATCGGAAAAAAACTTTAATTATTTAATTAATTATTAAATTAACAAGTTTCCGTAATATTTTAAACTCGTTTTAATTATTAATACTTTTAATTAATAACTATTAAATAATTTTTAATAATAACTAATAATTAATTTTAAATTAATATTTCGTTTAACGTTATATAAATACGTATATTTTAAAATATTAAACTATTAATTAAAAAATAATGTCTATATATTTTCTGACGTTTTTAAATATAAATTATATATTTTAAAAAATAATTTTAATAATACGAAATAAATCCGTTATAAATAAACGTTATATTTTATATTAAACTAGATATTTTATATATAAACTAATAATAGATAACTTTAATTATTTTATTATATATTATCTTATCGGTAACGATATTTAATATAAGAAATTTCGCTTTTTAAAGAAATTTAAAACGTTAATTTCGTCGATTTTAAAACTGATTTTATTAATTTTATATTTTAAACACCATATTAACGATAACTTGATAATTTTTAAAAAAAAATCTCTGTTTTAAAATCTTTTCTATTAGTTTATATTAATATAAATATTACGGTTATTCTTTTAATAATTTTATTAATTTTTAAATAATAAAAACCTTTATAACTTTATACCGGTTTCGGTTAAATAATGATTTGTTTATATAATCGTTATTTCCTTCTTAAAGGAGATATAATCGTATAACTAAATTAAATAAACTAATATATTATACTATTTCGATTATTGAACTTTATTAAAATCTAACTTTCTTTAAACGTTTTACTTTAAAGTAACTTTAAACTGCTTAGTTATTCCCTTATTAATAATTATTCTTAACGGAATTCTAGACGATTTTTATAATCCGGAACAGCCGGATAATTTATCGCTTGTAATCCTTTTTATATTAATTTAAACATTAAACTTTAATTTTTTTAGTCAGTTATAGTTATTTTTTAGTTTTATTAATAATTCTTATATAAATCGACGATTTTTTAATTTTTTAAGTTAAACTATATTCGAAAATTAAAAATATAACTCGGTTTTTTTCGAAGAAATTATTAATATTAATAAAAATATCAATATATTTAATTCCGCGAATTATTTTATTTAAATTAATAAATATAATAAAAATTATTTCCGTTAAAATTTCGAAAATACGGAATATTAAAACTTTATTTTCGAATTTAGCGGATATATTTTAATTATTTTAATTACTAAAAGGTCGAAAAAGTGCCGTAAAATTCATTAAAATTAAAAAAATAACTATCGTAAAACTGGCGAAAAGTCGTAAAGCACCTATTATATACGAATTTAAAATTTACCTCGAAAAACTTAATATATTTTAAGTTATTATTTACCTTTTAAAAAATTCCTCTTATTAAACTAATTAAAGGGTATAAAATTTATTAAGGTTAAAATTTATCGGTATTAAGTAATCGGTTTCGAAATATATAATTTATTATAAGTATGAAAACTATTAATAATTAACGTATTCGAAAATATTAAGTAAAGTATTTATTTTATCGTTTAAATTTTAATTAGTATTCTATTTAAATTTTCTATTATTAAGATATTTTAATTATTTTTAAACGTAATTTAATTATTTAAAGAAATATCTTAATTATTTATAGGCTTTATATTAATATTATCGTAATTTATATCGGTATCATAAACCTTATAAAATATTTATAATTATTAAAAATAGCGATTAATTACGATATAAATAAATTAAATATTTATAATATTATACAAGAAATAAAAAAAAGTTTTAAAAACTATAAAAGCTTATAAACAACGAATTCGATATATTTTACATTTTAATATCGGTCGTAAATAAATAATTAATATTAAACCGTTAATCGGTTTTATAACTTATTTTAGTTTTAATAACTTTAACGTTAAAAATAAAATAAAATAAATATTCCGCATTTCGAAAATATTTATTTCTACTATAATATATAACGTACCACATTATTTCGCAAGCTAAACCACCTTGCGAATCGTTTTTATTAATATATTTACTATTTAATTTTTATTAATTATTATTTAATATTAATAATATAAAACGTTTCTTAAAAATTTTTTAAGATAAACATAATTATTTAAATTGAAAAACGAAACCCGAAATTTAAATTTAAAAAAACTATATTTCTTTATTAAATTCCCGAATTTATTTTAAAATCTCGATATTATAGTTAATATATTTAAACCGATATTTTTTTAATTCGCGAAAATTTACACCGACCTAAAAAAATCTATTACTGAATAAATTTTTAATTTAAATACGTAAACGTTTTTTATCCGGCTTTAATATATTAAAAATATAACGAATTTACTATTAATTTAACGTATTATAATACGCGTTTAAATTAACTAAGCGTCGAAATTAATTAAGAGGCAAAAAAAATTCCAAACGCGTTTAAATTAAAATATTATTTATTAATAAGTATTATACTAAAATCTAAAAATATTTCGCAAATAATTCGACCTTAGTTGAATTATTATGGTAAAATATAACATTATAAAAAAAGTTTATAACTTTAACGAAATTAAATTTTTAATAAAGTTTTTTATAATAACAGGTATAATATTTATTAATATCGAAAAACGTAAAAAATCTAAATAAATTTTTAAAAAAAAGTTATAATTATTTAAATTATTAATTATTAAAGTTAAATTATACCGTTATTTATTATTATAATAAAAAAAGTATTTTAATTTTTAATTCCGAAATAATTTATTATTAATAACCGATTAAAAAATTATATTAAGTAATAATAATTAAATAACGAACGAATTAAATTTAAAATAACTTTAATATTTCGATTAATATATTCGAACGTATGTAAAAAAATCGAAAAGTTTTTTTATTTTCAACGGTTACGAAAGTTATTATTTAATAAAATTCGAAAAATATTACGTTAATTATAATATTATTATATTTTATATACTTGCGTATTTTTCGTATAAACTTTAACTTCTTAATTTATTTTATTATTTTTATTTTAAAACGTATTTATTCGTTATATATCGAAAACTTAATACGATATTATTATATTTATATCGCCAAAAAAAATTTCCTTACCGGCTTTTACAATACGTTTAAAATTATTATAACGTCCGATAATATTAAATCCGGATTTACGAAAATTTATTTTATATAAGAATATGTACCATTAGGTATCTAGCGTAACTGATCTATATACTATATACATACATATTAGTTCTTATAAGCGTAACCGGAAAGTACCTCTAAAAACCGTACCTCTTAAAAGGCCGGATAAAAAACCCGATTAATAGGAGTTTTTTAATACGATAATAAATACAATTACGTATACGATTAATTTAATTGGTTCTTAAAGCCACTAATTACTCCAGTTATTATTAACACAGTAACGGAGCCGAAGCTCTAATAATCTAGTTCCTCTAGGCTTAGCGATACTTAAAGGAACGGTAACCCAAGCTGGATTTAAACCAGCTATCTTTTGTAATTAATCGTAATAAAGTGCCCAAGCCTATTACAATTAAAAAAGACACCCAGGCTCGCGACCACTGAGCTATTAGGCCGAAAATTTATTTTATTTTATTTAATTTTAATTATTTTTTCTTAATTCGAAATTGCTTTAATTATACCTACGCCGATTATTTCCTTATTAACCTCCGCCGATTTTATTCGTTCCCTATTTACGAAAACCGTTAAAAATATTAAAAAAATAACAAAATAAAAAAATTTCTTATAAAAAAATTAGAAATTACTAAAGTAACTCGCCGATAAAAATTGTTAAATCGGCGAATCTATTAATAAAAAATAACTTATTACTTATACGAAATTGCTTTTTTTCGAAAAAAAAATTACATATTTACGCAAAATAAACCATGTTTTAAATAATCGTTAAAGGATTTAAAATAAACGTTTCTAAAAAAAGGATATTTATTATATAAAAAAACAAACTTTTTTGGCCGAAAAGGAAAATAATAATAAAAAAGTACAGCTTATAACGGCTAAAGGTAATTATCGTAAAAAAATTAAAACTAAAGAACGGAAATATAGCATCTACGATAAGCCCGGACATAATACGCGTGCTTATAAGGAAGCTATAAATACGTTTAGCGAAAAGAAATCCGATTAATTTATATTATTTTAATATGTTATAATTAATTAATTTAAACTTTTTTTTCGCGAAATGCCGAAAAGCGGCTTATAAGATAATTTAGCCCGTAAAGTAATATAATACGTTATAAATTAACGTATTAATCGATTATAAATAATTAATAAAAACTTAAAAATAATCGAAAATAATATTACGTTATTTATAAGGTAAAATACCATTAAGGTATCTAGCTATATATATACATATAAGGAGCTGATTTATTTATTAAATATATATACTATTAGTTTTATATAAACGCAACCGGGGAGCACCTTTTAAAACCCGTTTTTTTTAGCTAAGGGTCGGAAAAACGTAATACGGGTTATATAATACGGCAATTAACGGTAAGATATACCCGATTAATTAATTAGTTCCTAACGTTCTTAATCGTAACTAGTTTTACCAGCTACTTTTTAATTGTCGCCGATACGGTAACGGAGCCGAAGCTTTAATTGGTTAGCTTTTTTAAGCTGGCGCTATTTAAAGGAACGGTAGCTTAAGCTGGATTTAAACTAGCTATTTTTTAAAATTAACCGAAATAAGGTACCTAAGCCTATTATAATTAAAAGAGATATCTAGGTTTATAACTATTAAGCTATTAGGCTATTTACGTTATTTATAATAATTAATAACGCCGAGATGTTATTTGCGAATTATTAATTAAATAAATCTTTATTACTATATATACTTAAATATTTACTCTTTTTATAGGAGATGTAACCGTAGAATTAAATTAAACAAATAAATAAATTGTACTATTAGTTGCTAAGCTTTACTAAACCCCAACCTTTTTATAGTCGTAAGACTGGCGAAGGGTCGCAAAGTAGCTATTTTATACGGACTTAAGGTTTACCGCGAAAAGCTTAATATCTTTTAAGTTATTAAGATTCCTTTTATTAAACCAATTAAAGGATATAAGATTTAATAGGGTCGAAGTTTGTTAGCATTACGCAAATAAGCCTTTTAAGCCGATATTAGTCGAGAAATTACGTGCTTACGGGGACCTAATAATCGGTTTCGGGATAAGGCTTTTTACTACCAAGGTATAATTTATTATTACCGTGAAAATTATTAATAGTTGCCGTATTCGAAAATATTAGATAAAGTATTTATCGTATTAATTATTAATATAATTATTTCGTATTTTTAGTTTAGCTTAGATAATACGGCTTAAACCTAACGACCTTATATACTTAAATATTTACGTATTTATTTTTTAATTAAGAATAAAATTAACGTTAATATTTATTTTATAAAGCCTTATTACTTAATACCTATTTTAATTTAAATATAATATAATATTAAAATTGTATATAACGTAAAAATTAAATATTAGCTTAATTTAATTAATAAATAATTTAATAATAACGGGGTTATTATAAAATCTTTTAAAAATATAATAACGTTTTATCGTTTTATATAAGTAAATCGGTTATATAAATAAGTCGATTATATTTTAATGCTGTTTAATAATAAATTAATTTAAATTAATAAAAAAAAAATTTATTAAATATCTTTATAACCTTCTTATAAATACGCGTATTATATCCGGGGTTTTCGTAAATATTACATTTTATTCTTTCGTTTAAACTCTTTTACGATAATTACCTTAATCTTTATTAGTTACGATTACTTATTATTATCTTTTTTCTTAATTATAAAAGTTTAAACCTTCTTTATAATAAATATTATTCCTTTTTAAAAAAATATTTTTTTAATTTTCCGGTATTTATTAAAAATATTAATTATTTTACGAAAATAACCGTTTTTCTTTCGAAAAAAAGCGATTTCGTATAAAAATATCAGGTTAGTATTTATTAAAAAATCAACTAAGTTAATTATCTTTATTAATAAACTAACTTAATAATTTCTAATCTTTTTTAATAAATAACCTCTTTATTAAATCGTTTTAATAATATTTTTTAAAAAAATTCGTAAATAAGAAAATACCGAAATTAATAAAATAGGTAGGAAAACAGTTAGTATAAATATAACTAAAATTTCTAATTCGAAAAAAACGTAATTAAAATTAAATTAAATAAATCTTATTTTTATAAACCCGAATTTAGCTTAATAGCTTAATAGTTGCAAACTTAGGTATCTCTTTTAATTACGACAGATTTAAATACCTTTTTTCGGTTAATCTTAAAAGATAACTGGTTTAAATCCAGCTTGGGCTACCGTTTTTCTAGGTAACGCCAGCCTAGAAAAAACTAAACCAGTTAGGGCTTCGGTTTTGCCACCGTGTCGGTAATAATTAAAGGGTGGCTAGGAACTAGTTACGATTAGGGGCGCTAGGAATTAATTAATTAATCGGGTGTATCTTATCGTTAGTTACCGTATATTATATAACCCGTATTACGTTTTTCCGGCCCTTAGCTAAGAAGGGACGGTTTTTAAGGTATGCTTCCCGGTCGCGTTTATATAATTCTTTATGTACGTATTTAGTAAATAGATTAACTTCTTATATATAGTTAGCTAGATACCTTAATAGTATTTTACTTTACATAAACCCGAATTTAATATTATTAGTCGTTATAACAGCTTTAAACGTATTATAAAAACCGGTAATAAAATCTTTTTTAAGTAATATAAATAATATAAGATTATATAAAACCCTCGATATATAGTAAATAACTATATTTTAATACGAAAACGAATACGTTAAAAGGTTAAAACCGATAAAAATATAAGTAACTATATAAAATATAATAATGTTATTAATTTTATATTAATTTTAGAATTTAATCGAATAATAATTTTCGTAACTATCGAAAAAAAAACGTTTTAAACATTTACTACGCGTTTTAGTATATTTATTAAAATATTTAATTTATTTTAAATCTAGTTTATTTATCGTTTAAATATTTTCGCTTATAATAATTTTTTAATTAACGTACTATATAAGCGAGTTATTCGTTTTTTTATACTTTACGATAACGAAATTAAATAAAACAATTATAACGTAATAAATTAATTTAAATTAATTAGATTTCTTATTACTAGACGTTTTTATAAGTTTTAATAAGTGCGCGTATTATATCCGGGTTTGTCGTAAACGTTATATTTCCGTTTTTTCGTTTAAATCTTTTTACGACGATTATCTTTAGGTTTTATTAGCTGCGATTAGTTACTACTATCTTTTTTTTAATTTAAGAGCATTTGTTTTTCTTATAGTCAGCGTTTTCGCTTTTTAAAGACGTATATTTTAGTTTTCCGGCGGTTACTAAGGACGTAGTTCGTTTGGCGAAGGTACCCGTTTTTTTTGTAAGGTTGTTAGGTTTAAGCCGTATTATCCAGGCTGAGCTAAAGATACGAAGTAATTATATTAATAATTAATACGATAAATACTTTACTTAGTATTTTCGAATATAACAACTATTAATAGTTTTTACGGTGAAAATAAATTATACGTTTCGGTTACGAAGAGCCTTACCCGTTTTTTTAAAGAAAGTAATTTTATATAAAAGCAGTAATTTATTTTTTATTAAAAGACTAACCGATTTAATTATCTTTAACGGCGAGCTACTTTAGTAATTTTTAATTTTCTTTTATAAATTATGTTTTTATTAAGTTATTTTAATAATATTTTTAAAAGTTTTTGTAAATAAGAAAGTAACGAAATTAATAAAGATAAATAAAAAAGTTTAATATAAATATAATTAAAATTTTTAATTCGAAAAATATAGGATTAAAATTTAATAGAATAAATTTTATTTTTATAAATCCGGATTTAATATTATGGGTTATTATAACAGTTTTAAACGTATTATAAAAACCGGTAAACCCTTTTTAATAATATAAATAACGTAACGTTATATAAGATTTTCGATATATAGTAAATAAACGCGTTTTAATATAAAAATGATAAATTACGTTAAAAGATTAAAACTAATAAAAGAAATTAGTAAATATATAAAATGTAACGTAGAACATTACCTCGCGAGCTATACTACCTTTCGAGCCGCTTTTTGGCATTTCGCAACAACTAATCCAAATAACTTAACCATAATAAATTTAATTAATTTAATTCACGGTATTCCTTTTCGTTAATAGTATTTAAAGCTTTTAAATAAGTATATGTATTATATTAAAGCTTGTTACGGATATATATTACTATTCCTTTCTGTTAATCCGTATGCGACAGATTACGCCTTAACGTATTTAAGCTAATATTACCCTTATTTCGAAAATATTAAAAACGACCGATCGAAAATCGATTATCGATTAAATTCCCGATCCGTATATATAAACGTTTTTTTATGCTGTTTTAATACGTAAAAGATATTCGTAAAATAAGAGGTTATAGGGCTTTGTTAAAAAATACGTTATAAGGCTGCGGGGTAAAGTTGTAAGGTTTGTTAAAGCGTATCGGGGTATATTAAAGGGCGCGTTAAGACGTATTAAAGAGCGTATCGTAAAATTTATTAAAGTAATAATTTGATCTTACGTATATATAATTGTTAAAATAAAAAATTCTAATTAAAAAAAATACTTATTATATATAACAAGTAAATTTTTTAACCGTTAAAAAAAGTAAGAATAAAAACGCGTTGTTAATAACTGTTAAAAGTAACTGTCGTATATAAATTAAAAGGAAAAAATAGCAATACAACGTCCGTAATAAGCTTTAATATAATACGTACATTTATTTAAAAGCTGTAAATACTACTAGCGAAAAGGAATATTATTGATTAAATCAATTAAATATGTTATAGTTAAGTTATTTAAATTAGTTATTACGATATGCTAAAAAGCGGCTCGTAAGGTGGTTTAGCTCGCGAGCTGATATAATACGTTAATAATATTATTAATTTTATAATAATTTTCGAATTTAATTAAATAATAACTTCTATAACCGTTAAAAAAATTTATTTATTATTTAGCCGTATTTATTTATAATAATTTATATTATTATAAATAAATTTGTTATTTTATTTTTATACTTTTTACGTGTTTTAATATTTATAATTATTATATTTATTATTATAAAAAATTATTTAAAATTTGATTTTATCGAAGTTATAAAAAGTTTTTTACGTAATATCGTATTTTGTAATTATAACTCGAATAAGCTTAAATTATTTACGAAACATTTTTAACTTTTCGTATAAACCCGTTTATTAATTTTTTCCCCGATTTAAATATATGTTAAATTGCTTTTCCTTTAATAAAATTAAATATTAAGTTAATTTTTATATATATTTCGACATATTAGTTAAATAATAAATTCGTTATATTTTTAATTTAATAAAGCCGGATAAAAAAGTTTACGTATTTAAGTTAAAATTTATTTAATAATTAATTTATTTTCGATTAACGTTAGTTTTTACGAATTAAGGATAATATCAACTCGGTAAGTTTTGCTATTATATCGGTTTTATAAAGTAAATTCGAAAACGTTATATATTATATAAAGTTGTTTATAACTAAGTTTCGGGTTTCTTTTAACTTAAACGGTTAAGTTTATTCTCTTTTTTATAAGCCGTTTTATATTATTAATATTAAAAAATAAATACTTAAAGTTATATAATAAAGATTACGTTAAAAACGACCGATTTACTTATATAAGTAACTTGTTTAAAGGGTATAAGGTTTATTAAGGTCGAAACTTGTTAACATTGCGTAACAGTCGGCTTCGGGATAAGGCTTTTTACAACCGAGGTATAATTTATCGTTACCGTAAAAGCTATTAATAATTACCGTATTCGAAAATATATTATAAAATATTTATCGTATTAATTATTAATATAATTATTTCGTATTTTTAATTTAACCTGGATAATACGGCTTAAATTTAACGACCTTATATATAAGTAACTTATTTATATAATACGTTAAGTAAAAATAAGTTATTAGTAAATTAACGAAAAAGATAACTTTTCTCGATAAGAATAATAAATAAAAATAAAGCTTAACTTTAAATTTTAACAGCTTATATTATTATAAAATATTTCCGATTTTTTAAAATTATTTTAATTTTTTACGTTTTTTAATATTAATATTAATTATACTTACTCTTATAAAAAAACTTTATTAAAAACCTTATATTATTAAAAATTTTAAATATTCTTTTTCGTAATAATATATTTCGGAATTATTAAACGAATAAATTAAAACTATTTATAAAATGCCTTTATATATTCGTATAAAACTATTTAATAATTTAATATTTCGATTTAAACGTAATTTAAAGTGTTTTTTATTTAATAAAATTAAACGTTTAATAAAATCAAATATATAACAAATTTATTTTATTATTAATATATTATAACTAAAAAAAAAGTCTACGTATTTAAATTTAGAATTTATTTCATAATAATTTTTTTCGGTCAGGGTTAATATTTACGAATCAAGAACGGTACCGGCCTAGGAAATTATATCGTAATATCGGGCATTTAAAGTAGATATAAAAATATTATAAATAAAATAAAGTTTTATATAACTAAATTTTACGTTTCGTTTCTTAGCTTAAATAATTAAATTTATCTTAACTTCTTTTATAAAAAGTTTTATAATATTAATATGAAAAAATAAATTTTAAAAGGCAAAAGAGTAAAAAAGTAAAAGAAAATAACTAATTCGCTTATATACCTAACCCGCTTATATAATACGTTAAGAATTTTTTTAATATTAATATAATTAATAAAATAAAATAATAATATATAGAAATAAGTAGAATAACGTAAAGAAATACTTAAAGATAATAATAAAAATTAAATACGTAACAGATATTACTAACGTTATAAATTTTTAATAGATTAATAATCTTAATTATTTTTAATAAAAAAATAACTCGGTCGGATATAGCTAGTTACTTAACGTTTATAAACGGTAGCGAAAACGATATAAAAAGAATTCTTTTAATAAAAAATTAATAAATTATATTATATTTAAATAACTTTTAAATTTAAATAAGAGTTAAACTTATTATATAATAAATTAAATAAATAATATTTCTTTTTATTTAATATTTTAAAATCTTAATATAAAATATATTAATAATTATTAAAATATATATAGTAGCTAAAGAAATTAAATATAAAGGGGCTTTAATATAACGAAAGGGTAGGCGCGATAAACTTACTATTTATATATATATAACTTAAACCTAGCTTTTCTATACTTTATTTACAACTTAAGTCGATTAAAATAATAGCAATATTTCGAGTTATAATACGTTTTCTTATATAGTAATATTTTCTAGTTCCCGTTTTTTAGTATTTTAACTATTAATTAATATCTAATCTCGGACATTACCTAATAAATAACCCTAACAATAAATAGGTAAAATACATATAATTTGATAATAACCTATATATTTAAAAGCCGTTTAATAACGCAATAATATATTTGATAATATAATAGAGCAATCTAAGTTATTTAAATTCACGTTATCTTTTTTTTAACGGGCTGCCTTTTAATATAACTGTTAATTATAACTTAATTATTAGCTTCTATAATTTTTAAACGTTTAAAAACTATATCCTTAGCCGATTTAATATTTAATAAATTTGCAAAAGTTTTATTCGGTTACTTAATAATAATATAACGTTTACGATTTTTGTATTTTTCGAATTTCGTTCGAAAAAAGTAATTTTCGTAACGGAAAGTAACGTTTTCCGTATTAAGATTATTAAATCCTTTAACCGCTTTAACTACTAAACTCCGTATATCGCGAAACGTCTCCGCTTAATTACGTATAACCGTTCGTATATTTCTTCGTAGTTTTTAAGGTTTGTAAAAAATGTTAATAACTTTATTATTATTAATAATTATTATTTCCGAGGGTGTTTTCGACTTAAAAACCGGTTAAGGAATTATTTCAGAGTTTTTTAATATTACTTCCGATTTTAAAGGAAATAAACCGATATAACGCTAGTTAACTTTAATATTTTTATTAATAAAAACGATCTTTATAACTTTACGATATACTTTTAATATACGGCGTTTATATTAAGAAACGGTTACGAAAAGTCCTCCGGTTTTACGTAAAACGTTACGATATTTCTTTTTAAAAACTGAAAAAATAGTAACGTTAAATAGCTAAAAGTTAATATTTAAATAAGGAAATAAATATATAAAGGTAACCTTATTATTAAAATATTTTTACATAAAAAAAATACGTATATAATATAGCTATCTAAGATAAATAATCGCTATTAATCAAAAAAACGTAAGTTAATTTCATTAAAAAAAATCTATTTATTTAAACGTAAGAGCGCTATTAATCTACCTTTTTAAAATTAATATATATTCGGTTTTTTAATATCGTCGGGTAACTATTATTTCCATACTATAAAGCTATTAAAAATATATACGGCCGTACCTTTCCCATATATAAAGCCGATATATTCGATAATAAATACCTATAACGTTACCCCTAACTTTGCAAATTTCGTACAAACCGTTTACGAACTTTTTACGATCGTTTTATCAGCTTATTCCCCCTTTTAAACACCTGTTTAATCTATATTATATTCGTTTATAAATTAAACTTTATATCTAATTCGAATATAAGTTAAAATGGGAAAAAATTCGTAAACTTCGTTTTAATCGCGTACTTTAAAACGTTCTTAAGGTATAACTCGTTTTTTTTTCGTATATATTTTATTATAGCGGTCGATAAAATAATTAACCTAATACTTTCCGACGGTCTTTTTAAGGCATAGTAAGGCTTTTACTATTTACGGACCTGTTTTTTCGTAAAAACGCGGCCGTATATTTTTTTATATAATATTTAATTAATAAAATTATCCTTTTTTACGTCCGAAAACTTACGCGCGTAACTTTACGTTTCGGAACGCAGTTTAAAACTATAAACGTAATAAAATAAAATTAACTGGGGTATATCGTATCGCACGCTTATTAAGGTCTCGGAATTACCTTCCGTAATAGAATCCTTTATATTCTAGATTTTGCGCTTTCGGTCGAAATTAATCATCTTTATTTAAAATTAATTAATTAAAAAGTTATTAAAATATCGTAAAGTAAAGTTATAAAAGATATTTATTATTGTAAAGAAATATCTTATTTATTGCTAAGTTTATTTATTAGATATGGTCCGAGGTTAAAACTATTTATTTTATATATAATTTAAGATATTATTTAAAAGGGTTATCGACGTAGAAAACGCGCTTAACGTTAAAGCCGGAAGGAAAATTTCTTAAAGTTAATTAGTAAAAAACTAAAAAAATCGGTTCGAAAAACTACGAAGCTAATTATTACCGTATTAGATATTAACGAAAAAAATTTAAAAAGTACTAATAAAATATACTAATTATAAGAGAAAGCAGTTAATATATCGAAATTATTTAAAAAATAACTAAAAAACTTTTAATAAAAGCTAGTAAACCTAAAATATAGTAACGGCAACAAGAAAACGAAGATACCGTCAACGGCCACCTACTTAAATTAGGATACCTTCGACTTAAAGCTTTCAAAAAAAAATCGCCTTAAAGGTAAAAATAACTAGAAAATAAAAAAACCGCGTTTTAAGTAACGCTTACTTTTATCGGCTACGCCGGCTGCGAATCGGACCATTTTACGACAGTAAATAAAGCCCGAATAATTATAACGTTATTATTAACGTTTAAAAAAATCCTATAATTATTATTTTCGGTTTTATAAAAGGAAATTTAATATTTCGAGCCTTAGAAAAAACGTACGGAAGTAAAATTATCGACGAATAATGTAACCTTTAAACTTAACTTTATTTTTTTATTAAAATAAAAAGAACTTAATTTTTAATTACGTTATCGAATTTTAACGTTTCGTTCGACGTACTAGTAAAGTTATTTTACTTATAACGGAAACTTAACAAGTTATTATTTCCATTAATTCGCTTTATAATATTAAAAACGTTAAAGTATAAATATTACGTAATCGAAAAACGTTTCGGCTTTAATCTATTTAATTAAGCTACGTTCTCGACGATTTTATTATCGAATTTTAAGGTAAAAATTATAAAAGCAATGAAAAAAAAGTCGGAGTTACGCTATATAAAAAAATAGTAAAAAGTCGAATTAAAAAAACCGAGCCTTTTTATTAAAACTCCGACAAATACGGTTATAAAGTAAAAAGTTACTCTAAAAAAAGGATAAAAGGAACGAAAAGAATAAAAATTAAGTTTATTACGGCAAAGCTTACTTCATCCCTAACGGCTTAAAAGATTTATATAGCTAACCTTTTAAAAAGTACTAAACTAGTTCTTAACAAATAAAAACGTTAAAACGAAAGCTTAAAGAATTAAAGGCGCCGGCGAGATTTAAATAACCTTAACAGTAATATAAAAACCTCTTTAACTATAAAGCGTATTAAAATATATATAATATTTAAAGAAATTAAATATAAGAAGTCCTTAAGGTAACGAAAAAGTAAGCGTAATAAACCTATTATTTATATATATATAACTTAAATCTAGCTTATTTATATCTTATTTATAACTTAAATTAATTAATATAATAGGGATATTCCGAATTATAACGAGTTTTCTTTTATTAATAAATAAATAATTTAATAAAAATACTACGCTAATTTATATATAATATAATTTATATAATATAGTTCTTAGGTAAAGTATTTATCGTGTTAATTATTACTGTAATTACTTCGTATCCTTAGCTTAGCCTAGATAATATAGCTTAAACTTAATAACCTTATATACAAGGTCGTTAGGTTCAAACCGTATTATCCAGGCTGAGCCAAAAACACAAAGTAATTACACCAATAATTAACACAATAAATACTTTACCCAATATCTTCGAACACGGCAACTATTAATGGTTTTCACGGTAACGATAGATAACCTTATATATAATATAGTTCTTTTACTATTTTATTTATTATATATTAAATATAGTTTTTTTTATAAATTTAACTGTTATACTTTATATCTTATTTTAAAGTTTAATTAAAACTTATAAATAATTTTTAAATTAATAAAATTTAATATTTAAAATATATTATGTAAATTCTAGTTGGCTAATCCTCTTATGTTATATATTAGAAGGTATTATACTTCAGTCGGCTTTTACTTTTATATTTTTACCAAACTGGCTACAATATATTAAATATATGTCCATGTTAAAGTTACTAGGTGACATATCTACCGGCCTAAATGTCTGCTATCAAAGAGGTCATTCATGTCATCTCAGCCATGTTTTTAATATCTGCCTTTTATCCTTTATCTCGACCTCCGATCACACCACCGCGGCTATCAGCCCTAAGGAGCAGCTGATATCTTGACAGCTACGGGCCACGGGAACACCCGGTCAGATTCATTGTCCACCTATGATCCCTAGGCCTAAGCCCGCAATGACACCAGCAACACAAGCGGCTGTCTGTCTCGGTGCCCCATTTCTACTACCGACAATATCACCGTCCGCACACTGTGTGCTCTGGATATTGTGACACGCTTCGGATGAGAGACTCGAGCAGATGGCGGTAGCACTGGCTGACGGCACCGTCGCATGCGTTGGCGTCACCGTCGTGCCCCCATCCCCCGGGACGACGACGGTAACGCCGTAGTCTGCGCCTCTACCGCCCAAGGCAGACGTGCATGCCGCGTAATTGCTCGAGCACTGGTCAAGAGCCGAGGTACAGGCGGCACTGTCAGGGAACGACGTTGGTATGTAGGGAAATACGAAATAACTGTTTGAGACGTAAGACGCTGTTGGCGCCGTCCCAGAGGCCTGTGGTGCTCCGGTGCATACAGCTCTAAACGATGTAAATCCTATTAGTTCATATGTCGACAGCTCGGCAGTGGTGCTAGCAAGTGGCTTACCCCGACGGACAGCAGGCTGCTTGATCATTCCCGTCCAAAGAACATAACGTGCCCTTTTGACAACACGTTCCCACAAAGGCGGAGCCTTGATCCTCACAACTGAAGAAATTGGCGGGACATTCCGCCTGTCGCTTCTGTACTTGGGAATATGACGAGTATTCCATTGGCGAGAGAAGGTCGGCAATGGCAAGTGGTGCTCCAGCTATAAAAAATAGCGTTGCATGGTTGTGTAGCCGCAGTCGCATCCTTCTATGCGCGTTTGTTCCCTCCTGGTGTATACAAGGGAAAAGGACGCTACTCAGAGACTCGGCCCCAAGCCAAGGATTTGTCTCAGAGGTATGGAATGGTATATACTACTGCGTAGATGGTGGAATGACTGTTGCTACCGGCTCAAATCGGCTGGCTGGCTGGTATACACAGTCCAGCGTCACGGCCTGTATCAAGAACCAATACCATTTATTGTAGTGGGAGGGCCCGCCAACGATAGGAACTTCAAGTGGCTCGATGCAATACACGTAGGTATATGTCAGTTGAATCTTGAGACGACCTAGTGCGGCAACGCAGAAAGGATTAAATGATATAGAGAGATGCGTTGCTAACCAGCAGCATGACCAGTATCGCGGTTCTGCTCCCAAGGTCGGTTCATCACTATCCCTCCATACAGAGCAAGGGAATGATGGCAAAAGGTAACGGGATTCGTTAGCCCAGCAACACACCCAGTAGCGGAGTAGTGGAGTACCGGGGCTGGGCGGGGCCGTGGCGGACAGACATACCTACAGTACAAAGTAAGCCTTAACTACAACCTAGAGTAGCTTCATAAATTATTAAAAGAGCAAACAGATAAATAAGTACTAATAGTGCGAACATAAAAAAAAAATTATATATATATATATAATACTTAACATTCTACTTAGGCTATAATTATTTAATAAAATGTATATATACTTATATTCTTGATTATATAATCTTAGTACAATTTATTAGAATGGATAATTGTTAAAGAGATTTGCTATTTCTGCAGTGAACCTTTTGCTATTTCTGCAGTGGTCCCACTTTTACACCTGCCACCACCTGCTGCACCGCCGCCACCTGGCAACAG
>QJNZ01000937.1:0-33689 GCA_004155055.1 Monosporascus sp. CRB-8-3
ATAAATACAATTAAATATAAAATAAATTTAATCATTTTAAAAACAATTATAATATAAATTCTTATTATAAAAAAAAAAAAAAAACTAAACGGGCTTTTCCTATATTAAATTACCTTTAGAAAGTGTATAACAAAATTTTACAACCGGTAATTATTATATCGTAATAAGGAAAGCATTCCGGTTAATTAAGTGCGAGACCTTTTTATAACTACGACGTAATAATTACAGCCCGTACGGTCGAAAATATTAATATACGGGCTTTTCCTAAATAAAATATATTTAGGAAACCCGGCATATAATAATACGACCGATAGTTATGCTGTCGCAGCCCTAAGGGCGTTACGGTCGCCCATTCCCCAGATACAAACTTAATCGTATCGGCTCCAATTTTAATCTAAAAAAAAAAAAAAGATCTGCTACGTATATTGGCGTATATTCGACGCGTATATAAAATTTCATACTTATCGGCCTTAAATTGGCTGGGTAATAATTTTTTGAATTTAAATTTTTAAAAATTTTTAAAAAATGAAAAGAAAGTTAGGAATTTTAGTAAGGGAGTCGAAAACGAACGTACTTTTCTACAACTTTAACTTAGGACTTGCTGGCTCGATAAGGAAATGGGGGATTTAATTAGTTGATTTTTAACGTAATATAACAATATAGTAAAAAACGAGCTAGTAAAGGCCTAAGCCAGCTAAAGTAAACTATATAATAATACAACCGGTAGTTATACTGTTGCAGTTATAAAGGCGTTAAGGTCGCTTATTTCCCGGGCTTAAATTTAGCCGTATTAACCGTAATTTCGATTTAAAATATATATATGTATTTATATTAAAAGTATATATTATATATTATAGTTATTTAATTTTATTTAATTATATTATAAAATCTTTTATTAAAATCTTTTTTTAAAAGAATTAAAAAAAAACAGATTTTATTAAATGCGTATTAAACGGACCTTTTTTTCGAATAACTAATATTCAGGCCTCGTTTAGTTATTAAAGGTATATACGTTTTAATTAATTAAAAAATATAATATATAAGTTATAAATTAACAAGGCTTAAATTAATTAAATAAATATAAATAAAAAGGTTAAAAATTATATTTAAATTTTTATTTAAATATAATTAGTTCAAAATTAAAATATATAAAACTATAGGTTTAAGAATATAATATAATTGCCTATATATACGTTTTAAATTAAATACATATAAATTTATATTATATTAATTAAATATGCATAGTTGTTAGGTTTAAGTCGTAGAATTCAGGCTAAGCTAAAGATACAAAATAATTATATTAATAATTAATATAACAAATATTTTACCTAATATTTTTAAATACGGCAATTATTAATGGTTTTTACGGTAATAATAAATTATATATTTCGGTTACGAAAAGTTTTTTCCTAAAACCGATTATTAGGTTCCTGTAAGTACGTAATTTTTCGATTAATATTGGCTGGGAGGTTTATTTACGTAATGCCGATACGTTTTAACCTTAATAAACCTTATATCCTTTAGCTGGTTCGGTAAGGGGAATCTTTTAGAATATAGATAATAATTTAGGAGATATTAAGTTTTTTGCGGTAAATCTTAAGTCCGTATAAGATGGCTGTTTTGCGACTTTTTGCTAGTTTTATAATTTTAACTTTAATTGATTTTATAATATTTTTTCGAATCTTTATTAATTAAAATAATTGAAATATGCCGGGTAATTTTTATTATAAAATACCGGTATTTCGTAATTATAAAGTTTTTACGGAAAACGTTTTTTTTAAAGTTTTTAAGTTTAATAAAGTTTTAGGACGAATTAAAAATATCGATATTTTTATCGATTTAATTCATTTTTCTTAAAAAAATCGGATTTTGTTTTTAATTTTCGGATACGATTTAATTTATATAAATAAAAATAATTAAAAGTTAGACGATTTTATGGTAAAAAATATCAACCGTATAGAAAAATTATTAAGAAAGCTGGATATAAGTAATAAAAGGTTTAAATATTTCGAAGGTTAATTTTTGGTTTAATATAAGCTGGAAAATTACAAGCGATAATTTATCCGGTTATTCCGGATTACGAAAACCGTTTAAAATTCGGTTAAGAATAATCGTTAATAAAGATATAATAAAGCAGTTTGTAAAAAGGTTAAAGTTTGGTAAAATTTAATAATCGATAGTACAATTTATTTATTTGTTTAATTTGGTTTTACGGTTACGTTTTTATTAAGAAGAATTAATTAAATATAATAATATTTTAAAATTTTTTTTAATATAATTAATTAATTAAATATAATTAATATAAACGTTAAAAACGTTTATAATATATCGTATAATAAAATTATAACTAAATATTATATAATAAATATAATTGTAATTATTAAATTATTTAACGGATTATATAAATAAACCGTTATATAATATTATATAATAATAAATTAATATAAAATAAATAAATTTTATATTATTAGGCGTTTTTATAAGTTTTTTATAAATATACGTATTATATTTAAGTTTATCGTAAACGTTATATTTTTAGTTTTTATTTAAATCTTTTTATAATAATTACGTTTAATTTAAAATAATATGCAAGGTAAAATGCGATTAAGGTATCTAGCTAGCTGTACAAAAAGCTGATCCATTTATTAAGTACGTATACGAAAGATTGTATAAATATAACCGGGGAGCACCTTTTTAAAAACCGTCCCTTTTTAGCCAAGGGCCGGAAAAACGCAATGCGGATTATATAATACGGCAATTAACGGTAAAAACACCCGATTAATTAATTAGTTCCTAACGCCTTTAATCGTAACTAATTTTACCAGTTACCCTTTAATTGTTGCCGATACGGTAACGGAGCCGAAGCTTTAATTGGTTTAGCTTTTTCTAGGTTGGCGTTACCTAAAGGAACGGTAGCCCAAACTAGATTTAAACTAGTTATCTTTTAAAATTAACCGAAACAGGGTACCTAAGTTTGTCGTAATTGAAAAAGATACCCAGGTTTGCGACTACTGAGCTATTAGGCCACGTTTAATTTTTAATTACTAAAATTATTTATTATTATTTTTCTTTTAATTAATAAAATATATATTTTCTTTATAATATTTATTTAGAAAAATATATTTTCAATTTTCGATATTTATTTAAAAAGTAATTTATATTATGAAAATAATCATTTTTTAAAAAAGAATACAAAGATATTACGTTATTTTTTATACAAGGTTATTACGTTTAAGCCGTATCATCTAAGCTAAGTTAAAGATACGAAGTAATTATATTAATAATTAATACGATAGATACTTTACCCAGTATTTTCGAATACGGCAATTATTAATGGTTTTTACGGTAACGATAAATCGTACCTCGGTTGCAAAGAGCCTTATCCCGAAGCTAATTGCGTAATGCTAATAAGCTTCGACCTTAATACATCTTATGCCCTCTAGCTCTTTAACGTTATTTTTTATTAAAAGATAAATTAATATAAATATTTTTAATAATACGTTACCTTAATAATTTTTAATTTCTTTTTATAAATATCTTTTTTAATACATAATTTTAATATATAATTTTATTAATTTTCGTAAATAAAAAAATAACCGAATTAATAAAAATAAATAAAAACCGGTTAATATAAATATAATTAAATTTAACTTAAAAAACATAATTAAAAATGAATAAACTAACTACCGATTTTGTAAATTTAAATTAAATATTTTTAATTTTTATAATAATTTTAAGGCCTAATAGCTTAAAAATCGCGAACCTGGGTATCTCTTTTAATTGCGACAGGTTTAAGCACGTTATTGCGATTAATTATAAGAAATAACTGGTTTAAATCCATCTTAGGCCACCGTTTTTTTAAATAACGTCAAGCTTAAAAAAATTAAATTATTAAAGCTTCGGCTCTACTACTATATCGGTAACAATTAAAGTAATTAAGGGCTCTGGGAATTAATTAAATTAATCGTATACGTAATCGCATTTATTACCGTATTAAAAGATTTTGATTAATCGGGTTTTTTATCCGGCCTTTTAAAAGGTACGGTTTTTGGAAGTACCCTCCGGTCGCGCTTATAAGAACCAATGTGTATGTATATAGTAGATAGATTAGCTACGATAGATATCTATTAGTACATATTCTTATAATAATTTTAAACGGATTTTAAAAACTGGCGATAGAATTTTAAATAATAATATAAAGGTAGTAACGTTATATAAAACGTTTATTATATAATAAATAAACGTATTTTAATGTAAAAAATTAAAATATATTAAAAATTAAGAATAATATATATATATATAACGTGCTATATATATAAGCGAGAGATATATATAAGCAAGTCGCTTTTCGGCACTTCGTAATAACAAATTTAAATAACTTAACAATAATATATCGCATTAATTTAAATTAATCGGATTTTTCTTAACTAGATATATTTACAACTTTTTTATAAATACGCGCATTATGTCCGGGTTTGCCGTAAACGCTATATTTCCGTTCCTTCGTCTTAACTTTCTTATAACAACCCCCCCCAGTTACTGTTAGCTACATTTTTTTACCACCCTTTTCTTTTTGGGCCAAAAAAACTTATCCTTTTTGTATAGTAAGTATTCCTCCTTTTTAAAAACGTTTATTTTTAATTTTGCGATATTTATTTAAGATATAATTCGTTTCGCGTAATTGGACGTTTTTTTCCCGGAGAAAAGCGGCTTTATATAATAACAATATATAACTTTTTATTATAAAATTAACCGACTTAAATATCCTTATTAACAAGCTACCTTAATAATTTTTAATTTTCCTTTACAAATAACGTCCTTATTTTGTTATTTTACAGATATTTCTAGGGGTTTTTGCAAGCGGGAAAATAAAACCGGCAGAGGTTAACGGGAAAACAATTAACGTAAATATAACTGAAAAAATTTCGAATTCGGAAAAGATATTATTAAGATCGAATAAAATAAAATTAACTTTCATGAATTTAAATTTGATATTATCGGACATTATAACAACTTAAAACGTATCGTAAAAGCCGGCGAAAAAATCTTTTTTGGTAATATAGGTATAATAGCGTTATATTAGGTTTTTGATATACCGCGAATAAACGCATTTTAAAATAAAAAAACAAAATATATTAAAAAATTAAAGCCGGTACGAAAAATACGCGGATATGCAAAACGTAATAATATCGTAATTAACGCAATATTTTTCGAATTTTATCGAATAATAATTTTCGTAATTATTAAAAATAAAAAAACGTTTCGAATCTTTTATACGTATTCGAATATATTTATCAAAATACTAAATTTATTTTAAACTTAATTTATTTATTATCCAGCTATTATTATTTAATACAATCTTTTAATCGGCTATTAATAATAAATTATTACAATACCAAAACCTAAAATAATTTTTCTTTATTATAATAACAAATAACGGTACAGCTTAACCTTAAAAATTAATAACTTAAAATAATTATAACCTATTTTTTATTCCTTCATTACGCTTATTTAAGTTTTTTACGTTTTTCGGTATTAATAATTACTATACCCGTTACCATAAAAAACTTTATCAAAAATCTAGTCTTATCAAAGTTGTAAATATCCCTTTTTACGATACCGTACTTCGCGATTATAACCCGAATAAATTCAAATTATTTACGAAATATTTCTGGATTTTCGAATAAAATCCGTTAATAATCGATTTTCCGATTTAAACGCGTCTGAAATTTTTTTTACCGTTTAACAAAATTCGACGCCCAGTTAATTCCGACGCGTTCCGTAACGCGTTAAGCTAGCAATATATTAGCTATATCTTTAATATATTAAAGCCGAATAGGAAATATTTACGTATTTAAGTTAAGGATTTAATCAATAATCGATTTTTTTTCGGTCGGTATTAATTTTTGCAAAGGAAAAATAATATCGGCTTAGGCGTATTTACCGTTAAAACGGTATATTAAAATAAAATATAGAACTTTATAGATAAAACTAAGCTTTTTATAGTTAACTTTCGGGTTTCGTTTTTTAACCTAAATAGCTAGATTTATTTTCGTTTTTTTTATAAGGCGTTTTATAACGTTGGTATTAAGAAATAAACGATTAAAGATAGATAGTTGGAATAGCGAAAAAGATCTTTTGCTTATATGTATTTCTCGCTTATATATATAGTACGTTATATAAATATATAAAATATATAAGGTCGTTAAATTTAAGCTATATTATCTAGACTAATTTAAAAATACGAAATAATTATATTTATAATATATACGATAAATATTTCATCTAATATTATTAAATATAGTAATTATTAATAATTTTTACTATATTAATAAATTATACGTTTTAGTTACGAAAAATCTTATTCCGAAAACTATTATTACGTAATACCGATAAATTTTAACCTTAATAAACCTTATACTCTTTAATTATTTCGGTAAAGGGAATCTTTTAAAAGGTAAATAATAACTTAAAGAATATTAGGCTTTTCGTAGTAAATTTTAAGTTCGTATAAGATAATAGTTTTATAACTCTTTATTAATTTTACGATTAAGAATATTAGATATAAGCTAGAAAAAAGAGTTAAAAACTTTAAACCAGTTACTTTTAATCTTAATCGATTTTATAACATCTTTTCGAATTTCTATTAATTAAAGTAATTAAAATATACCGAGTAATTTCTATTATAAAATACGGGTAGTCCGTAATTATAAAACTTTTACGGAAAACCTTTTTTTTTAAAAAATCTTTAAATTTTATAAAACTTTAAAAAGAATTAAAAATATTCATCCTTTTATTAATTTAATTAATTTTTTCCTAAAAAATCGGATTTTATTTGTAATTTTAAAATACGAATTAATTTATATACATAGTAAAATGCTATTTAAATATCTAACTAACTATATAAAAAAACTAATCTATTTACTAAGTACGTATATAAAGGTTTACATAGCGCGGCCGGAAAACACCTCCGAAAAAACCGTACCCCTTAATAAACCGGATAAAAAAACGTAATACGGGTTATATAATACAGTAACTAACGGTAAGGTATACGATTAATTAATTAATTCCCAGAACCCCCAACCCTTTAATTGTCGCCGACACGGTAATAGGGCCGAAGCCCTAATTGGTCTAGCTCCTTTTAAACTGGCGCCACTTAGAAAAACGGTAACCTAAGCTAGATTTAAACCAGCTATCTTTTAAAACTAACCGAAACAAAGTACCTAAGCTTATCGCAATTAAAAGAGATACCTAGGCTTACGACTACTAAGCTATTAGGTGTAATTAATTTATATAAATAAAAATAATTAAAAATTAAATAACGTTTTAATAAAAAGTATCGACCTTATAAAAGAATTATTAAAAAAGTAAATATAAACGGTAAGAAATTAAAAGATTATAAACGATAATTTATCCGGCTATTCCGGATTACGAAAACAATTTAATATTCGATTAATAATAGTCGTCGATAAGGGTATAATTAAGCTTAATAATCGAGAAAATAAAATATATAAATTTATTTAATTTAGTTATACGGTTGCGTCTTTTTTAAAGAGAATTTATAAAGTGTAATAATAGAATTAATTTTACTATAATATTCGATTTAAATTAATTAATAAGTTATATAATTAATAAAAAAATATTTTAAATTTTTATTACACGTTTTACTATATTTATCAAAATATTTAATTTATTTTAATTTCAATTAATTTATTATTTATTTATTTTCGTTTATAATACTTTTTAAATTAAAATAAAATAGGTTATTAATAAATTAAAAAAGAATTTTAATAAAAGATTAAATAAAAATAAAATCTAATTGTAAAAATTAATAGTTTAAATTATTATATATTATTCCTAATTTTTAAATTCTTTTCCTTAAATTTTTACGTTATTTAATATTAATAGTATTTATAGTTATTATTTTAAAAAGGTTATTAAAAAATATTTAATATCGTATTTTGAATTTATAATTTAAATCCGTTTTAAATTTTTGGTATTATTTAAAGAATTTAAACGTTTAATTAATTTTTATACGTATTATAACGTGTTAAGGAAATAATAAATTTATTATAACTTTAAAATATTAAAGTTAAATTAAATATTTATTCGATAATTAACTTTATTTCGGTTTATATTATTTCTTTTAAATAAAATATAATATTATTATATAAGGTTGTTAAGTTTAAGTCGTATTATCTAGGCTAAGTTAAAAATACGAAATAATTATCTTAATAATTAATACGATAATATTTTACCTAATATTTTCGAACACGGCAATTATTAATAGTTTTTACGGTAACGATAAATTATACCTTAGTCGCGAAAAGCCTTATGTCGAAACCGATTGCGTAATATCGACAAACTTTAACCCTAATAAACCTTATACCCTTTAACTAGTTTAATAGGGGGAATCTTAAATAATAACTTAAAAGATATTAAGCTTTTCGCGGTAAACCTTAAATCCGTATAAAATAACTACTTTACGACCCTTTGCCAGTCTTATAATTAAAAATGTTAAATATCAGCCAGGAAAAAAAGCTAGGAACTCCAGACCAGCTATCTTCTTTAATTTCGATTAATTTTAAGGTTTCTTAAACCCCTATTAATTAAAACAATTAAAACATATCGGCTAAATCCGAATATAAAATCCTAATATTCCGTATTTCCGGAATCTCGACGGAAACGGTTTTAATTAAGTTATCCGATTTAAATAAAATTATCGGCCGAATAAAATATATCGATATTTTTATCGATATTAATAACTTTCCCGAAAAAAATTGAATTTTATTTTTAATTTTCGGATACGATTTAATTTAAAACGGCGGAAATAATCGATTTTTACGTAAATTTATATTAAAAAATATCCGGTTTATAAAAAAATTACTAATAAAACTAAAAAATAACAATAACGGGTTTAAAAATGTCGAAATTGAACTTTTAAATTAATATAAATTAAAGGATTACAAATAATAATTTATCCGGCTGTTCCGGATATTCGAAAACCGTCCAGAATTCCGTTAAGAATAGTCGTCGATAGGGGCTTGCATAACTGGGCAGTCTGAAGTCACCTTAGAGTAAGACGCTTATAAGGTTGGGGTTTGGTAAAGCTTAGTAACCGATAATATAATTTATTTATTTGTTTAATTTAATTTTACGATTACATCTCCTCTAGGGAGAATAATATTATTATAAATAGGTTTATAAAAGTATCGGCTTTTTAAAGTAATTTCTATAAAATTATATATAAAATTAATTTTTTTATAATTAGATATTTATTTAACTCGTACGTTTTTAAAATATGATATATTAAAATATAATTAATTTTAAATTAAAGACTAATTATATATTTTATAATTAATTAGTATGATTATTAAATATATTAAATTTATTTTATTATATAGTAAGTAATATTTAAATATATATATATATTTTTAAATCGAGATAATATAAAACCGTGTTATTTTTATTTTAAACTACGTGATAATAAATATTTATAAATGTTTAACGTACCATACAAGCGAACTGTACATATAAGCGAGCTGTATATTTTTTTCATTATTTTAACTTTTTAATTTTAATTATTTATTTCTTAATAACTATAATATAGAACGGCTTATAAAAAAAGTGAAAATAAACTTAGCTATTTAGGTTAAAAAACGAGATCCGAAATTTAATTATAGAAAGCTTAGTTTTATTTATAATGTCCCATTTACTACCTTAGGAATGCGAATTAATGGTAAATGCGCCTAATCCGATACCGTCCCCAATTTGCGAAAATTAACGCCGATTAAAAAGAAATCGATTATCGAATGAATTTTTAACCTAAATATATAAACGTTTTCCGTTTGGCGTTAGTACGTTAAAAATATGGCGAATTTGTTATTTACGTAATACGTCGTAAGATATATCGGGGTTAATTAAGTATCTAATTTTATTAAACGGTAATATAAATTTAAAATGTATTTAAATCGAAAGATAAATTATTAACGGGTTTTATGCGAAAATTTAAAGGTATTTCGTAAATAATTTAAGTTTATTCGGGTTATAATTGCGAAATACGGTATTACGGAAAAGGATATTTACAATTTCGATAAAATAAAGTTTTTGATAAGTTTTTTTATGGTAATAAGTATAATAATTATAAGTGCCAAAAAACGTAAAAGATTTAAATAAGCGTAATAAGGGAATAGAGAATAATTTACGGTAATATAAGCTGTTAATTTTTAAAGCTGGGCCTTGTTTTTATTTATTATCCTTACCGGAAAAAACCATTTTTTTCGTTAGTTCGCCGATAACCTACTTTTACCCGATTGGAAGATTGCTATAAGCGAAAACGGCTGGACGATAAATAAATTAGGTTTAAAATGGATTAAATATTTCGATAAATATATTAAAATACGTATTAAAAATTCGAAACGTCTTTTTATTCTTAACGGTTACGAAAATTATTATTCGATCGAATTCGAAAATTATTACAAAATTAACGATATTGTTATATTTTATATACTTACTTATTTTTTTTATTAGTTTTAACCTTTTAACGTATTTTATTTTTCCGTATTAAAACGCATTTATTTGCTATATATTAAGGGTTTTATGTAACGTTATGTTATTTATATTATTAAGGAAAATTTTATCGCCGGCTTTTACGACGCGTTTAAAACCGTTATAATAATTAATAATATTAAATCCGGATTCGTAAAAACGGGATTTGTTTTATTTAATTTTAATTGCGTCCTTTCCGAATTAAAAGTTCCAGTTATGCTTATACTGACCGTTTTTTTATTTATTTTTACTAATTCCGCTATTTTTTTATCTGCAAAAATTCTTAAAAATGTTACCGAAACGATTCGATAAAAACGTTATTTATAAAGAAAAATTAGAAATTATTAGGGTAATTTGCCGATTAAGATAATTAAGTCGGTTAATCTTTTGATAAAAAGTAACTTAATACTTTTATACGAAATTACTTTTTTTCGGAAGAAATACGGCCTATTACGCGAAACGAATTACGTTTTTAATAAATGCCGGAAAACTAAAAATAAACGTTTTTAAAAAAGAGGGATATTTATTATAAAGAAAATATAAGTTTTTATAGTTACGAAAAAAGGTAATAGTAAATAATCGTAATTAATAACGGCCGAAAAGGGTTGTTATAAAAGGGTTTAAGCGAAGGAACGGAAATATAACGTTTGCGGTAAGCCCGGATATAATACGCGTATTTGTAAAAAGGATATAAAGGTATTTAACGATGAAAAATCCGATTAATTTAAATTAATTTAATGTATTATGGTTATTTAATTCGAATTTGCTATCGCGACGTACCAAAAAGTGTACAGCTCGCTTATGTATATAGCTTACTTATATAATACGTTATATTTTAAACATTATTAATAATTTTTATAAATTATTTAATTTAATTTATTAATATATAATAATATTCGAAATACCGAATTAATTTTAATAATTTTATATATAATATATTATATTATTTATACATAAAAAACTTTAGTTAAAAGTATGATTTGTTTTATTTAATTTAATATATTAATAATCTATTACGTAAAATATTTTTAAATGTTATATTTATTTTTTATATAAATAATTAAAATTTACTATATATATATAATTTATTTTATTAAAGTAATAAATTTGTAATATAGTTATTAAATACCTTAATATTTTATAATAATAAACGTAACTTAAATAATATTAAATAAATATTAATAATAAAATATAATTAAAATATTAATATAAAATTATTAAATTTAAATTATAGTATTTAAATTAAATTAAAAATGTTAAATAATTATACTACTAATTAATACGATACATTATAAGAATATAGCCCCCTATAGCCAAGAAAACTAAGCTAGGATAAAACTCTATATAAATCCTAATAAGAAACTGTTTAATAATAGTTACTAATACGACTTACGGGGTTCGTAACTTAATAGAGCTAATAATTGGTCTAAATATCTAACAATTATATCAGCGATTTATTCGACGCTTAACGGGTTAATGGTTTAATTCCTTCGGGGGGTATATTTTCTAAAATAAATTAATTACTTTTATTATATATTAAGTCGTACTAAAAATATATACGTATTAAAATATCTAAAGGGTTAAAAAACCGAATAAATGGTTAGAAAAAGCCGAATAAATCAATTTAAAATTGCGCAAAATAACGCGTATAAGAAAATTATACCGTTAAAAAGTAAGGCGATAAGATTAAAAATAAAACGGTCGGAGGTTATGGAAATTACGCCTTAAACTTTTTATTTCTGTACGTATTATATTGCTTTACTTTGTAAGGAAAATTGCGATAAGGTTTTTTTTTTTTTTAGCTTTAGCCAAATAAAGCTTAGCCAGAAACGTTATTATTAAATTTAGCTAAATACGGGTAATTACTATCAGGTAAAGATATCCTATATAAAAATCCGGTCGTACGGGAGGGTAACGCAGTAGCTTTAGGGATTAAAGCCTTTAGGAAGGGGAGTAATTATAAGAATATAGCCCCTTGTAATTAAGAAAATTAAGTTAAGATAGGATTTTATATAAATCCTAATAAGAAACTGTTTAATAATAGTCGCTAATACGATTTACGGGGTTCGTAGCTTAGTAAAGCTAACAATTGGTCTAAATATCTGACATAAATATTTTACTTCATATTTTCGAATACGGTAATTATTAATAACTTTTACAGTTATAATAAATTATATAGTTCGGTTTCGAAAAAAAATATTTTTTACTTTATTATAATTAAAATTTAATAGTTAATTAGAATTATTTAACTTTAATTAACGTATTATTATATAGATTTTTTAATACTAACGTTTTTATAATTATAGTAACGTAGGTATTATAAATGTTATTTCGTTATAAACTTTTTAAAGATAATTTAATAAAAAAATCCTTTTAATAATTTTTTTAGCTATATATATTATAATTATTACGTTATAATAAAAAAATGTTTAATTAATTATATTCGAAAGCTTTTTATAATTATAACATAATAATTGAAATTTATATTATCGAATATAGTAATATACGACTTTTTTATATATAAAATATGCTTAAAACATTCGGCAAATAATAATATAAATGATAATTATATTATTATAACTATAAAAACGTTACGGTTACTTATTTTTTTAATTTAAATTTATATACATTTATTATATATTTTATTAAAAAAAATTAAAAGAATTTTCATATATATTAACATATATTGAACACGTATATAAAGATTTATCTTTATCGTATTTAAATTAATTACGTAATAATTTTTAAGTATCTTTTTTTATTTTTTATAAAAATAAAATAAAAAATATTTTTATTAATAAAATAATAAAGGAACCCGTTTTTTTATAATTTAAATTTCAACTTTATTCGTTTAATACGGAAATACGTATTTTAATTAATTAAAATAATTTATTTCGAACCTAATTATTATATAATACCGACAAGCTTTACCTTTAATAAATTTTATATTTTTTAACCTTATATCAGCAGTCACAGTGATCAAATGCAGGAATCTGGCAAAGTGCGCATAGTTATTCTAGGAAAGACTAAAGAAATCTGGGGGCAATCGCTTTTACATATACGTTTAGCTGTATAAAAGATAGTTCCTGGACAAAGGCTATCCTAAGCAGTATCTACAGCCTAGACGCACCAGCCGTAAACACCTAAAAATACTAATTACCGATACGCCCTTTTACGTTAGGTAACCTTATTTACGTAATCTCTCAAAATTAAATCTAAAACTTTAAGAAAATTTATCAAAAAGTTATCAAAATTTTTAATCTATATAGGATTTGAATTTTTGTTTCCGTTATTCTCGTTTAAAATGGGGTTACGTAATTGACCGTTATATTAAAAGGCCGGCCTTTTCGCTTTACCGTTTTTTCGTAGCTGTCCCGGAATACGGGGCCTACTTTTTTTCGAAACGTTTCGGACCAGGTTAGGCGTTAATATGGGAAAACGCTTTATATGCGCCAACTTATTACGTTAGAAGTTTTATAACTTTAAAAATCGGTTCCATTTTCTAACGGTAACACTAGTAAATAATTAAAATCATTGCTTTTTAGGTCCCTTTTTGCAAAAGGCTATTAAATAAAAATTTCTTTCCGGTTAATAAAGGATATTAACTAGTTATAAGTTATATATAAGATATTAACGCCTTTAGGTAAAAATTAACGTAAAAAATTGTGGTTATATATAAATAAGTAATTTTATAGGAGGTTAAAACCTTAAAACTAATAAGTAAACGGATACTTTTAGGTAATTGTAAAAAAAATACCGTAATCGTTATTTTTAATAACGAGGAATAAGTTTTAATAGGGGAACGCCTTTTTTCCCGTATAAAGGGAGTTTAACGGGACTATTTTTTTGCCAGTTGCTTTAACCAAATCTTAAGTATTTTCTAACTTTTCTTATATTTTTTTAAATTTTAAGTTAATTATAAACCGTTCGAAATTTACTTTATTAAATAACTTTATAAATCCGTCGGCAGGATTATCTTTGCTTTTTACGTATTAAAAGCTAATATTTCCTTTTTGAACTTCCTAACATACGTAATGGTATTCGATTCGAATATAACGTTTTTTTCGTATTATTTATATTTTTTTTACTTATTTAAGCGTACTTATATTATTTTTTAAAATAGGAATAAAACTTTCGGGTATAAGCTTTAACTTTATTAAAAAGTTTTTAATCCCAGTTATTTTTGTAACTGCTATTCCTGCTTTTACGTACTTTATTTCCGTGGTATATTTAGTGATAATACTTTATAATTTCGAAATTTATGAAATGGGCGTTTTAGCTATAAAGAATATATAGCTTGTTATAAACTTTGCTAATTCGTAGTTATTTGCAAAACTTATATCCATTATTTTAAATAACCTTAAGTTGTTATATTTGTAGTATAAGTAATTTTTTCGTAATTTCCGGTACCGAAAAAATATGTTTAATGTACCGTTCAGGTATTTCGGCAGTTTTTTAATATATTTTTAGTATTTAGGTAACGGGTTGCCTATAAACCTTGCCCAAGTTAACGTTATAAACGCTGTATCCGGTTTGCTGATACAATTTAAAAAATTGAATTTCCTTATTAAGTTTATATATTTAAACGTTTTTTTTTTACCAGTTACGCCGTTATGTTTTATAGCGTACTTTAAGTAATCTTTAACGAATAGTATAAACTTTTTTTTTATTTCGTTTAAGCCGATTAATTTTAGTAATTTTTTAATATACTGTTGTTAATTTAGCTTAATATTTCCTGTTAGTAAAAAACGGATAATTCGTACGCCTAGGTATTAATCCGCATTACTTAAGTTCTTAACTAGGACGTTTTTAATAATCCTTTTGGCGATATCTTTGAAATACTGCCTGTTAGGGCCGAAAAACAAAAAGTTATTTACGTATAAAACGATAACGTTTCCTGTTTTGGGATTATAATATATCGCGTCGTTCGAAGTTAACGGACGGAAGCCTTATTTCGTAAATATTTTTTTTATTTTTTCTTGTTAAGTAGTTCCGGCCTGTTTCAAACCGTATAATAGGTTTATTAGCTTAATAACCCTTTTAGGGGAGAACCTATATATCTTTTTATCCTTTAGATACGTATTAAAATATTTTTTTAATATAGGAAATTATTTTATGTAAATATTTTCCTTTAATTTGCCGTTTAGGTACGTAATAATAAAATCTATTTGGAATATATACCACTTTAGAAGGGCGGTTAACGTTATTAAGATTTTTTAGTGCATTACCTTTACGGTGTTTGCTGTTATTTCGTTATAGTTAATTCCTTTTCGCTATATAAATCCTTTTGCGTAAATACGTACCTTATATTTGTTTAGCTTTCTTATAGACGTATATTTTTTTCTTAATACCTATTTAATATTAATAAGGTGCCTTTAAGTAACCTTACTAAAAAGCGTAAATTTAAAGGTTTTACGTAAAAGGTTCTTTTTAATCTTTGTAAAAATAACCTTAAGCTATATCTTTCGTTTTGGGCTTTTTATAGCTTCCTTTAGGGTTGGGCCGTTATCCATGGCAGTAAACAGCTTATAGGTATTAATATTTAATATGTTAATTACCTATTTGTATTCGTAAACGTTCCGAATAACCTGATCGGTATCTTTAAGGTTATTAAAACGGTTTTTATCGTTATTTGACGTTAATAGGTTAAAATGGAAAATATATAGGCTATTTTCGCCTTTGCTTTTTTAAGTTAAAGCTAGCTTTAGCTTTTAAATCAATTTTGGGGCTTTATCTAGGGCCTTTAAGGTATATAACTTAGGGACAGTTTTTTTTAGGCGTCCCTTTTTGCGTTTAACTTGCTTGGTTTTTTAATCCGTATCGTCTTCTGAAATAACGTTATTATCCTTATTTTTCATTTTTACGCCTTGCTTCTGACGGTATTTTAAACGTTTCTGTACGGGCTGTAGAAGTAATCGGATAATATCTTTAAAGTTAAGGGGTTTGTTTAGTTTTTTTAGGTTTTCGTAAATAGTAATATACGGTATTATAAGTAATTTACCGCCTTTTAACAGCTATATTTTATAGTTATATATCCCTTGATAACCTAGCAGTATTCTTTTTATTTTACGGGCTGCTAATTTCTTTAATTTAGTCCGATAATTTTTATTAATTAAAACTGTATATTTACTGCCGAGAATTCGGAAATAACCGTTATCGGGTTTATATAATTTATTCGGTTCGAATACGTTTTTAAAGTATTCGATTGGTATTATATCCTTTACCGTAAACTGGCCTGTCTTGTTAATAATATACGTTATTGTTTTTATTACGAAATCCTAGAAATATATAAGGATTTTTATCTATATGGAGGTTATATGCGTCTCGTTTTGTAAAAACTATATTTCTTGTTTTGCAATTCCGTTTTAATATTAATTATGTACGTTGGAAATTACTAGTTCGATATTTTCTATAGCGTAAAAGTTTTCAATTATTGTTATACCGAACTTTTTGCTGCCGTTAAAATGCAGGATTTGCATTTTTTTACGTTTACCTTTTTCGTCCGGTAATAACGTTTTTAAACGTTTTGTAATTCGCGTAATATACGCGTATAAGCTTTGTTAGATTTCGTTTTTATTTTTAAATAAATAATACTTTTTATAACATAACAAGTTATTTATAAAAAAACCAAAATAACCTTTATTTTTAATATTAATAGGCTTAATTAACCCTACGTCGTACTAAATAATTTTTTTTATATATTTCCCTCGTTTTTAAAAGTTTGTAAACGATATTTTCCGTATTTTCCTTTCGTCGTATGCCGTATAAGGGATATTTTTTATATCGTCGGGGTTTAAATTTATCCCCGTAAACCTTTTAATGGTTTATATTAGTCGTTCGGTATTAAGATAATAAAGGCGGCGGTATTAAAAAATAATTTTCTTTATAATTTCGTCCGTTATTAAAATTTTCCCGTTTTTAAAGGCGTTCGAAAATACGCGTTTCAAGTTATTTATTAGGTTATTGCCGTTTTCCTTACCGGATACCTCCCTTAATATGTATCTTTATTGATAGTTTTTGTCGTTTACTAGGTTTAGGGCCCTAATAATAAGCTTCGGCTTTCCGTAAAGCCACAGGAAAAATCCCTTCCGAAAAACGTTAATCGTTAATAACTAAATCCTATTAAGGCTTATTAAGATATTGCAATTTAAATAACCTCCTTTTCTGTAAAATATCTCCCCGGAAAACATTTTTAAAGGGAAATTATTAATATATAACGTATACCTGATTGTAATTTCGTTTCTTTTTTTATTAAACTTTTTCAAGGGTTACTTGACGATGTTAACAAAAATAACAATTACGGGTCCTCCACCCGTTATAATTTGGATTCCCCTGGACTTAATATTTATTACAGTGTTTTTTTTAAAGTCGTTAATATTGTTCGTAATATTAACGTTCGTTCCTAAATCTTAAAGCAATTTATTTAAATTATTCCTGTAAAAGGAGTAAACGTGTAAAAGTATAACGCTTCTTATAATGGTTTTTTTAAGGCGTTTACCTTTCTGTAATTTTGGGCGATTAGTTACCTAAGCTTCAGTGCATTCCGTTACTGAAGCTTTCCGGGTTTTAGGGCGTTCCGCCGCTAAAGTTTCCCGGGTTTTAAGGCGTTTAGCTATTGGAGCTCTTTGGGCTGCCTTTTAAATTATCTTATTGTATTACTGCATAAAATCCTCCAGCTGTTATTCTTTAACGTAAGCGTTAAAGGTTTTTCTGTCTAATTGGTATAGATCTTTCAGGCCGTTAGGAATAAATTGTTTTTCGTTTTTGTTGCCGTTATAGGCGTTACGAAAGTTGTTGCTTTGGTTGTTCTGTCTATTGTTGCCCTAACGTTGGCTATGCTTTCTTTTTTTTCCTTTGCCGTTTTTTTCCTTTTACGGCTTGGGGCAGTTTTTCGTTAAATATCCGTATTTGTTATAGTTAAAACAAAGTGGCTTTCCGTTCTTATTTTATACGGGCCTGTTATCTCGGAAGTTGCTATTATTATTATTACCTTTTCCCTTACTTCTTTGGGCGTTATAGGATTTCCCGTTTTTTTTTTTATTAGTACGGTTATGGAATTTACTGTTAAAGTCGTCGATCAGCTGCTAAAAGGAATAACTAGTTTATCTAAGCATTAATTAAATCGTTTTACACCAGCTACCAGCGCGGTCCTTTATAGCAGTAAGGAATATAGTAATTTATTTCTTTAATCCGAATTTTATATTATAACCCTTAACCTTTCGCAATAACTTTTAAAACTTTGTGGTAAATTGTACGGGGTTTTTTTTATCGTATGTGATTTTGTTAAGCTTTTTTTAAAGGGACCTTTACCTAACTTTGCCTGTTGCTGCGTAGGTTTTCCTAAGGGTCCTTAACATCTTCGTTCCTTTTTTAATACCTGTGATCAATTTTAAGGGCGCCCTTTTGCAAGTTTTGGTAATAGCCTTTACGAGGCGTAGTTGATTAAGTTATTTCAGTTTTATTCCGTTTTTATAGCTAATTTTTTTAAGGGTAAGTGTTAAGGCGTTACTTTAAAGCTTTTAATTAGCCCAGCTTGTTAAGTGATTTTCCTTGTCCAGTAAGAAATCAAAGCGCTTTTAACGCAGCTTTGCATTATTACTAAACTTTTTAAAATTTTTCTCTTTTTCTTTTAGGTGAACGCCTGATTCGTTAAAGCTATTTAAGCTATTAGGGCTTAAGAAGTTGCTGGGGATGCTAGGGGAATTGTTACGACGGCTTTTTCGTTTTCGGGAGCTTTTAGATAAGTCTGAAAGTAACCTATCCGAATCGTCGGGGTCCCTGCGTATTACATTTTTTTCTTTACGTAGCTTTTTTTTTTTGCTTTTCTTTTTTTTCGTAAGATTAGGTTTTTTAGTAAATTACCTTTTTAATTGCGTTTCGCCTTTTTTTAAGGGGTTAATCTTTTTTATATCGCTTTTGACGGCGATAAGGGCTTTTTATAAGCCTCCCGTCCTTTAGACGTCTCGTAAAACGCTTTTACGAGTATTTGCACTTTACGAACTTTGCGTTGTTTTTGGTTAAAGCGGTTTTTATTAAAATACGCCCCCGAATTGGGGTATATCTAACAATTGCTTTACGATACTGTTTATTCGCTTTATCATATCGTCTTTTTTTTTTTGTTAAAACTTTAAATCTTTGATTTTATTTTCGACCGACTTATATCTATATTTTCGTACCTTAACGTTTTCCCTAATCCCACTTAAGTTGGTACCTAGGGACGTATAAAGCTTATTTAATTCTGTTTAAAGCTGTTGTTTCTATATAAGGGTCTTATATCGGTCTTTTAACTGTCGTTACTAAAGCAATAAGGTTTTTTCCGTAAAAATCTCGAAGGCAGGTTTCTTTCCTATTACCACGTCCATCGTAAACTCTTGTTTTTCCCCCTTACTGTAAAATTTTTCGTCTTAAAAATCCTCCTAATCGAAAGGAAAAAGAAATAAATCGTTATTCGTATACTTTTTATCCCGCATAAGGACGAAGCCCTTATCGGGTAAGTTGCTTTGTTCGATTGCAAGGAACTGCCTTGGGATACGTTTTTGTTATTCGTTTACCATTATCAACCGCCTATTTTCTCTTAAGTTAACTAAGCGACTTTCTCTTAAATCTCGTACCCTTTTTATTAACTTAACCTGCAAATAACTACTCCGTTTAACGTACTACGGTTGCTAATTAACCAAAAAATACTACCATATTAACAGTCACAGTAATTAAATGCAGAAATCTGGCAAAGTACGCATAGTTATTCTAGGAAAGACTAAAGAAATCTAAGGGTAATCGCCCTTATATATACGTTTAGCTGTATAAAGGATAGTTCCTGGACAAAAGCTGTCCTAGGCAGCATCTGTAGCCTAGACGTACCAGCCGTGGGCACCTGAAAGCACCAATTGCCGACACCTTACGAATTAAAAAAAAGTTTCTTAAAAAAGAAATAATAATGTAAAAAATATTAAACTCTTACGCTAAACTTTAAATCCGTATAAAATAATTATATTACGAATTTTCGCTAGTTTTATAATTCTTTTAATTTCAATTAATTTAACGGTATTTTAATCTGTTATTAAGTAAAATATATATATATATTCCCGTAAAATCTAAAGATTTAATTTTAATATTTCGTATTTCCGGCATTTTAACGAAAATAATTTTAATTTCGTTATTTAATTAAATAAAACAATTAACCCGTTTAAATTTATTAATATATTTATCGATATTAATAACCTTTTCGAAAAAAACCGGCTTTTACTTTAATTTTCGGGATATATATAATTATAAAAAATATTTTATTATTAAGTTATTTTAAATTTTCGTACTGTTAAAAAAATTATATAACGAAAATATTTTTATATAATTATAAATTAAATTGACCTTATTATAATTAAGTTTTATTTTTAATCTTAATTAACGTATTATTATATCAAAATTTTAAAATATATATATAATTTCTTTAAATAAAATAATAAAAATATAATTATATATAATTCTCCTTAAAGAAAACGTAACCGTAAAACCAAATTGAATAAATCGATAAATTATATTATCGGTTGCTAAATTTTACTAAACCTTAACTTTATAAATTGCCCAGTTATACCTTTATCGATAATTATTCTTAACGGAATTCTAAACGGTTTTCGTAATCCGAAATAACCGGATAAATTATCGTTCGTAATTTTTTAATTTATATCGATTTAAAAGTGGAACTTCGACGTTTTTAAACCTGTTATTATTATTTTTTAATTTTGTTAATAATTCTTTTATAAACCGGATATTTTTTAATATAAGTTTATATAAAAATCGATTATTTTTGCCGTTTTAAATTAAATCGTATTCGAAAATTAAAAGTAAAACACGATTTTTTTCGGAAAAGTTGTTAATATCGATAAAAATATTAATATATTTTATTCGGCCGATTATTTTATTTAAATCGGGTAACTTAATCGAGACCGTTTCCGTCGAGATTCCGGAAATACGGAATACTGGGATTTTATATTCGGACTTAGCCGGTATATTTTGGTTATTTTAATTAATAGGGGTTTAAAAAGCCTTAAAATTAATCGAAATTAAAAAAAATGGCTGACTGGCGAAAAGTCGTAAAACTATTTTATACGGATTTAAAATTTACCGCGAAAAACTTAATATTTCTTAAGTTATTATTTAAAATTCCCCTTACTAAATTAGCTAAAAAGCATAAGGTTTATTAGAGTTAAAACTTATCGGTATTACGTAATAATCGGTTTCGGGATAAGGTTTTTCGTAACCAAAGTATAATTTATCGTTACCGTAAAAATTATTAATAATTACCGTATTTAAAAATACAGGGTAAAGTATTTATCGTATTAATTATTAGTATAATTATTTCGTATTTTTAGCTTAGCCTGGAGAATACGGCTTAAACCTAACGACCTTGTATAATTATATACAACTTTAAAAAAGTTTTTAAATTATATATAAATTTTTTTAATAAAACATAAATTAATAAAAAAATTAAAAACTTTTTTAAATTAATTTATATTCTTTAACCGTATTACTTTTATAATTATAACGTAATAAATATAACTCGTAGCGCCGAAAAAGTTAATATATAAGCTTTTCTCATAAAAAATATACTTAAAACGCCTAATATATTATAATACAACCGATAATTATAATATCGCAACCTTAAAAACGTTACGATAGCCCATTTTCTAAACCCAGATTTAACTGTATTAATTATATCTTCTATTTAAAAAAGTTTAAAAATATATATATATATATATATATTATCTTATATTCGATACGTATATAAAGTTTTACATTTATCGGGTTTATATTAACTGCGTAATAACTTTTTTCCATATAAATCTTTAAAATTTTTTAAAAAAATTAAAGGAAAATTAATAATTTTATTAGGAAAATACCAAACGAACCCGTTTTTCTATAACTTAAACTTAGGCCTTGTTAGTTTAATAAGGGATATAAGATTTAATTGGCTAAATTTTAGCGTGATATAACAATACATGAGAAAACGAGCCAGCAGAGGCCTGAGCTAGCTGAGGTAAACTTAGGCCTCGTTGGTTCCTTATGTGTATTTAGGATTTGATTAGTTAAATTTTAGCGTTGTGGAGTAGTACGTGAGTGACCTTGAAGAAATCGGAGAATGAGCCACGAAGAGGCCTGAGCTAGCTGACGTAATGAATCACCACCTGCGAGATGCGAAGCCAAGGCAAAAACGAGGATATCGCGAAGTTGCTGCCGAATTGGTTAATCTGGCGCAAACTGCGGTAGGCAGAAAAGTGGTGGCTCTCCAGCACCATCTTTTCCAGTTCATGTTGGAGGGAATGTGACAACTGCTATAAACAAATAAAAATAACAATTTCCTCGTCTTCACATCATGACTTCGACGCTCCGTCCACAATATTCTCTGCCAGGGCTCTGATACTCGTCTGCGCATCCAGCAGTTCCACCATTTTGAGGTTGGTCCTCAACGCCTGGTGGAACCAACTCCGCAACTCAGCCGCGATAAGGCTGTCGACGCCGTGCTCGGCGATGCTCTTGGCAGGGTCCACAGTCGACGCATCGATAAACAACATGCCCGCCACAGTCTTTATCACGCCGTCTGTGACGAGCGCGACCGTATTTGCCCGCCCCTCTGCCCCTGCCTTGATCCCCTCGACAAACGCGGACCGCAACCGGGCCACTGCCGACTTGCCTGCCCCGCCACCGCCATCCTGTGCTGCATCTACGCCGCTGGCGTGCCGCTGGACGTCGTGCATCGCACGCATGACCAGCGACACGCGTCCGTTGCGGTACCACTGCGGGATATGATCGCTCGCCAAGGCCAGCTCCGCCAATCCGACTGGATCGAGACACGTGAAGATATTGGCTTCCGACAACGGATCCTGCTCCCGCCCTATCCACCGCGACGTCTCGGCGTGTAAGAAGGCCGGTTCCAGCTGGGCGAGGACCTGGTGCTCTGTTATAGTCATAGCCTTGTTGCGTACGTACATGTCGTCCGTTCCGACCGAGGTGTGAAGAAAGTCGGACTTGACATCAGCCACCAGACCGTACGCTACCGTGGATGCGGGCAGGCCTAGGCGTCGGCGGTAGCGGGCAAAGTGGTCCTGGAAGTTGTTGGCCGCGATATACGCGGCTTGAGTGGGCGGTGCCCAGATGGACTCGGTGGACGTGATCATGACGAAGAAGTCCAGGGCCAAGGAAGCCGTGGCTTCGTGTAAGTTGAGGGTGCCCAGAGCCTTGGCTGCGAAACCGTCCCGCCATTGGTCCACGCTCAGCTTGTCGAACGAGAGATCTGTCAATGCCATGGCGGCATGCACGACTCCTTTGACAGGACGATCAGCGGATGAGGCCTTGCGGACAACGTCGACAACATCGCCTCGCTTGCTCACATCACAGACCACGGCCTCGACACGGACGCCTTGTGCCGTAAGATCGTCTACCAGCAATTGTGCCGCAGGTGTGTTGATGCCACGCCTGGAGAGGATGACAAAGTCGCAAGCACCACGGCTGACCATCCACTTGATGATGGCTCGACCGAGTCCTCCCAGCCCTCCGGTGACGATATAGCGTGCTTCGGAGTCGAATTTTACCGCTGGCGGCTCTCGGACCAGCTTGACCAGAGAGTCTGGGTTCTCGAACGACACTACCAGCTTTCCAATGTGCGTGCCCTTGGACATGCCAAGCAAGACTCGGTCGAGCTCCGACACGTCGTAGATGGTGAAGGGGCAAATCGGCGCAATGACACCGGCCCGGTAGAGGTCATCCACGGTCTTCATCAACTCACGTCCAAGCTCTGCATCGTTGTCCAGGACGACGTTGAGGTCGAATGAGGAAAGGCTGGCGTTCCTCTGGAAGTGTTCCAGGCCAATATCCTTGGATTCGAGCACGTCCAACCGGCCGACGTCAACGAGGTGGCCCAAGGGGGCGAGGGCTTTCAGGGACTCGCGCAGGAAGTCTCCTCCGACAACGGTGCTGAGAATTACGTCGAAGCCACCCTTGCCTGTTGCTTTGGCAGCGCCAGAAAGAGCCGATGGGTCCCGTGAGGAGAAAATGTGATCGGCTGGAATACCCACGGAGTCAGTCAGGAAGGAGGCCTTCTCAACAGTGCCAACTGTAGCGAAGACCTCGGCCCCCCTGGCCCGCGCAAGCTGGATAGCCGCGAGCCCTAGACCCCCGGTGGCAGACTGAATCAGGACTTTTTGGCCTTTCTTGAGCCGGGCCACATAGTCAAAGGCATAGACAGCCGTCGTGTAAACCAGCGGCATCGTAGCCACCTCGGCCAAATTGTCAGTGGGCTGGAGCTTTTGCGCAAATGCGGCGGGAACCCTTGTGTAGTTGCCAAACTGGCCTCTGCCCACACCATAGACACGATCGCCGACCGACAAGCCGGCCACTGCGGTACCGACCTTGGTCACGACGCCGGCGTATTCCGACGAGAGGTTGTTGCCGTTTGCATCGAACCGACCCGATGTGAGGCCCAAATCCTTCCAGTTCACGCCTACAGCAGCGACCTTGACCTGAATGTAATCAGCCGGAAGCGGCTGTAAGAGTTCCGTGTAAGCGCGGAAGTACAGCGAGGTAAGGATTCCAGGTGTCTCAAACGCCGCGCGCACAGGGCCCTGACTGCCGATGGGCAGCATCTGAGCGCCTCGGCTCGTTGGCGTTTTGAGCACCTCGGCGTACACACCCAGCTCCGCGTCAGGCACGACACGGCTTACCCACATGCAGCCGTCCTGCCAGACAAACTCTCGGTCCTTGCTAACCTCTTCGTCAGAGCCACCTTCAGCCTGGAGGGCGAGCTCGTAGCCGACGATGTTGTGAACAAGACCATCATCCTCAATCTCGAAATTCTCAGCGTCGATGTCGACCGAGAGAAAACGACCTGCCGGGTTCTCGGTTCCGATGGTCCGGAGAAGCCCGACCATGAAAGCGGCACGAGGGTCGCGACCCTTGGCGATGCCACTCGACGTCAGCCAGACCATGCTCTTGGTGTTTCGGGCGAGATGCTGGAATGACTTGAGACGGCGGGCGTCGTCGGTATCGAAGAGGTCGTTCTCGCCACTGATGAATACCACAGCGCGCGCATTGGTAGGTACCGTCTCTGACACGTCCTCGAGCGTGGACGTTACCGCATTGACTCCGCAACGCTCAAATTCATTGGCGATTTGTTCCAAAAGGGGTGGCGCACTGTTGGCTCCGTGAAGGAGATGGATCACAGCGGCTGTGTGTTTCCCAGCGTCTGTGTCCTCGGTGGTAGCTGTGCCGGGCTCTTCAAGACGGGTAGAAACCAGGATGGAAGTCGTATTGTGAGGGCGATTGTAATCATCAAGGACCAGTTCCGTCCCCGAGAACCGGGCTTTTCTCAGACGCGCGTCCCAGGTCGCAAGATCCATGAAGGGCCCCTCGGTACGACTGTCATTGACTCCCAGCCAATATCCAGTCAGAGTACCGTACAAGAGGCCCAGCAGGACTCTGATGCGGGTACTCTCCACTAGCACTAGCTTGCCGCCCGGCTTCAGCAGCCTCCGGCAGTTCTCCAGCGTCTTGTCTATGCTGGCCGTGGCGTGGACGGCCTCGCACGCAAAGACTACATCGTAGACGGGCTCAAACCCATCGGCGAGCGGGTCCCCCCCAATATCCAGAACGGAGTAGCTCACGTCGCGGTAATCAGCCATGAACTCCTGCGCAGCCGTCAGAAACCCGGCCGAGATGTCAGTAAATGTATAATCGGCGTAGCGCTTGATGCCGTTAGGCCCCGCCAGCGCCTCCATGGCCACGCGCGTCCCCGCGCCCGTGCCGGCCCCAACTTCCAAGATGCGCAAGTTGGGGTTTGCGTGCCCGAGGCAGTCCAAGACATTAAAAAGCTGCGGGTACGAGCCGACGATGACGTGGCCTGTCTCGTACAGCGCTGTGAGCAGGCCGTCGGGCACGAGGACGTCGATGCCTGTCTTGCGCTCGGCGAGGATCTCGCCCATGTTTTCGTGTAGTCGCCGTGCCGCCCGGGCTTCGGGCCTGTCGCCTGCCTCGGCGTACAGCTTCTGGAGGAGCTGGCGACGCTGGTCGCGGGATAGACTTCTGGCTTCGGCCATGTTTTCGCGTTGGTCTTCTTCGACGCACCACTTCAGCCAAGAGACCCAGTGGCGCAGCTCGCCCTTTGGTTGAGGCACGCTGCCGTTTCGCACAAACGTATCGTAGACGTCCGCCACGACCAGGCAGCAGATCATATCGACGACCTCGAGGCTCGCAGCGCCTTCGTTGTTTTCCGGCGGGGGAGGGAACAGCGCGCGGATCTGGTCGTTGTTCAGGGCGCGAATGTCGGGTTTCCAGGCGAGTCTGGTGAAAGGGCTGCTAAACGCCTTCTTGGACTGCATCGTATACTCATCTGACTTGGACTCCTTGAAGCTGAGACAGCGCAGCGTGTCCACTTCGAGAACTACGTCGCCGTTTTTGTCAGTCATCTGCAGCTGGATGTAGGCACCCCGGAGGCCTTGGGTCTGTCCGCGGGCTACGGCTGTCGCAGGAGTATCCGGGCTGAGCCCGGCTTTGAGATACATGCTTGAAAGGTGGACGGGCACGAACGCGGTGTAGGCCCGCTCGAGCTGGCCGCCGTAGCAGGCGATGAGGCCTAGCTGGAACGTGCCATCCAGAGCGGCCGGGTGGAGCACGTAGCTTGACTCTCCTCCTTCGATTGTGCCGGCCGTCGTGTTCAGCGCCACGGTAGCTTGGGCAAGATTCTGGTTGGGATCCGCGCGGATGTCGGAGAGCGGCTGGAAAGTCGGGCCGTAGCCGATGCCAATCTCGGTGAACCTCTTGTACCACGCGCGCGTGTCGGGGAACCGGGCGTCCATTACGGTGCTCATCTTGCTTGTAACCGCCGGCTTCTCGGAAATCTCGACTCTGACAAGACCGGTACAGTGCTCCGTCCACTCGTTCGAATCTCGCGCCACCGAGCTGACCGCGAAGCGGGTCCAGTCAGGCGATTTGGCTGATTCCGTGTCCGCTAGTTCCAAGCTGAGGATGATATCAACACCGGAATCATCCTCGGGAAGTCGTAATGCGGTTTGAATATCGACCTTGCGGAGCGAGTACCCCGTAATTTCATGTGCCTCGGGGAGTTCACGGTAGACTCGCGTGGCGGCTTCTATTGCCATGGCGATAAAGCCCGCGGCAGGGAAGACGGGGTCTGGCAGCAAGCGGTGATCGCTCAACCATGGGACGTCCTTGAGTCGAAGAACGTTCCGCCATTGAGGCCGGAGCTTGCTGGCGCCCGGCAATTTGGAGCCGATGAGGTCGTGCCTGAGGACGTCTCGGAGTCGATACTCCTTGCTGACTCGGCTTTCATAGTAATTCACCGGCCCATATGTGTACTGGTAAGGCGGAAGGTCGACCGCAGTGCAACCGTGAGCGAGGCTCCACATGCCCTCGTGCAAACCGTCGTCGACCGCGTTCACCGCAGCCAAGTCGATCTCGGCATTCAGGCCAAACAAGGTACCGGCGAGCTGCAGCACAGATTCCCGACTGTCTCCCCCCCTTTTCAAGGACGCGGCATGTGGTGCAGACTTGCCGATGCTCTTCAGGATCTGGTCCAGTGGGCTTTTTAGAGCTGGATGAGGGCCGATCTCAACCAGGATATCAACGGCCTGGTTATTCCCCAAGCTCACCAACCCGATGACGGCCTCAGCGAATCTGACGGGCGACTCAAGGTTGGCTCTCCAATACGGAGCCCCGACCTCGCCAGCCATGGGCTTACCCGGGGTCACCGAAGATAGCCATGGGATGAGGGGATATCGCTGCGTTTTGTCGACCAGTCCGATCTTCTTGATGTGCTCGATCCCTTTGGACAGCATGTCACTATAGTTGCTGCCCAGTGCCACCATGTGATGCGAATGGTAGGCGTTTCCGCCCGTGTAAAGGACGCGGTTGAAGACGCCCTCGTTATTCAGTGTCGCTGATAGGGACTCAATGGTGTCTGCATCACCAGATAGCGTGACGCTTCCGGGTGAGTTGATCGCCGCGATCTTAATGTGCTCCACCTTGCCATCGAGGTATTCCGCCGCCGCGTCCATCCCCAGGCCCACGGCCAGCATGGCACCCTTTGCCTTGTTCTTCGACACGGCCAGGCCACGAAAGTACGCAGCCGTGATGGCTTCGGCGGCTGTGATATAACCCGACGCATATGCCGCGGCCATCTCTCCCGAGGAATGGCCCACGACCGCGACGGGTCGGATAGACCACGACGCCAGGAGATCAACGATACCGATCTGAACCGCAGTGCACGCCACTTGCGACACTTGGGGTGATTGGACAAGATCAGGCTCGCAATTGCCCGAAAGGATATCCGAAATCGTCCACGAATGACGGGAAGGCAGTTCGTCCATGACATGGTCCAGATGAGCGATCGCAGCTCGGAATACAGCGTACTCGAAAAGCTGCGCGCCCATGGCGTGCCACTGTGCCCCCTGGCCCGTGAAGACATAGCCAATATTGGCTGTCCGCAGCGGGCTCGTGAAGGTGCGGTGCTCGGCGGCGAGCCCCGTTGTGACGTCGTCCTTGCTGACGATACGGAATGATCGCTGCTGGAACCGGGATCGCTTGCAGCTCAGAGTGTAGGCGACGTCTGCTAGTGCCCATTGGCCGATGACGCTGGACAGGGCGCTGATGTTCAACTTGAGGGACGATGCGGTGTGGGCTGAGAACGGGAGCAGCACCAGCTCGCGAGTGGATGCACCGGCCTTCATTGTCTTTCTTGGCTTGGACGTGGGAGGAGAGTGCTCTGCCGGCGTTGTCACCACTCCGTTATTCCCGTTCTGATTTCCGTTGAAATGCCCATTGGTGGTGTGGCCGTTGGCAAATGGACCCCCGCGGGCGATTCCAGGCTTCACGTAGTCGGAGAGCACGACGTTGACGTGGTCGATAATACAGTGTCCGTTGGCTCCGCCAAACCCGAACGAGTTGACGCTCGCGCGGCGAAGCTTGCTTTCGGGCCACGGTACCGTACCGTCTTTCACGACTTCAACCTTGGCTTCCGCAAAGTTGATGCTCGGGTTCAGCTTCTCGATACCGAAGGTCGGTGGGATTTGGCCTGCTTCGAGGGACAAGACCACCTTCATGACGGAGGCAATGGCGCTTGCGCCTTCAGTGTGTCCCAGGTTCGGCTTGATGGAGCCGATGAGGAGGCGGTCTTCCGGGGCGTCCGACCGAGAGGACGCGAACACATTGCCGACCGCTGACACTTCGATCGGGTCACCGGCCTGTGTGCCCGTCCCATGGCACTCGAAAAAGGCGGTATCCGAAAACGGAAGGTTGCCGGCGTTTTTGTAGGCCTCGCGGATGACGTCCTCTTGCCCCGTTACGCTGGGACGTGTAATACCTCCTGTCCGTCCATTCGCGTTGACGGCGGTACCCCGAATCATGGCACGAATGGGCAGGCCATCCAGCACAGCTATCGAAGATTTCTTCAAGTATAGGGCGGCGTAGCCCTCACCACGGGCATACCCGTCTGCGGAGGCGTCGAAGGTGTGGCATCGCGCAGTCGGCGACAGCGCGCCCAGCTTGTCGAGAACGAACTGCATGCTGGGATCCGCGATCCAATTGGCCGCCGCTACTATGGCGCCGTCGCAATCACCGTTGCGAATCGTACTGACGGCCATGTGCAAGGCGTACATGGAGGAGGAGCATGCGGTATTCGTAGCCAGACTGGTAAGTATTAGCTGGCAAGTATTGACGTGCACATGTAGTAAGATCGGCAATCATGCGACTATCATTCGCTGGCACTTACCTCGGGCCATGAAGGTTGAATATGTAGCTGATACGGTTTGCGAGGATGCTCGTGTCCGCTCCCGTGGCAGCGTACGGCTTCGGGCTCTCCCAGTCGCGCGCCTGGATCAGGACGTGGTCGAGGGCAAAGTTACCGATGTAAACGCCTGTGCGAGATCCCGAAATGCTCTCCCATGTCTCCCCTCCGTTCTCAAACGCTTCGTACACAACTTCGAGGAGCTTTCGTTGGGACGGGTCGAGCTTCTCCACCTCACGGCCAGTGATGCCGAAGAAGGCGTGGTCGAACAGCCGTGCGTCTTCATCCATGAGATATGCACCTCGTGTTCTCATGGATCCTGGGCGGTCCCGATTGGGGTGATAGAACCCCTCGGCAGAGAATCGAGGCTTGTCGAACTCCCGCCAGCCATCTCTTTTGTTCTTCAAGAGTTCCCAAAGTCCTGAGGCGTCTCGGACGCCACCAGCCCATCGACATCCTGCGCGCTATTGTGAACCATGCTGTGCAGCAGAGAAGAGACCCCTGGGAAACTATCAGAAGGGGATGGCTTACCCATGCCAATGATAGCCACGGGCTCATGCGGCCCATCGAGGACTGACGAGGAGGACATAGCTGAGGTAATGATGCTACAGCGCGTATACGACCTTGGTGTTGAAACTCTCCACACTCGGTTGAAACTCGCTCCGAGATATTCTTTTCCATGTGACAATACTCATCACACTTAGATTCTATGGTCTAATTCTGATCTCTGGAGTTCCAGGTGTCTGACAACATATGTATCTCGGCGCAGTTCTGGGGTCTCCAGAGTGGCAACACATTACTCCTACCATACCACTAACAGTGATTTCAACCCCACCGAAATACATCGGCCGAACCCCTTCAACATAGCAGTGGCTTGTCTATACGCTCGAGGGTAATTGAACACTTCCATAGCCTTTCGACCGCACCGTATTATCTCGGTGTAACTGACTCTTTAGCCGACCATCCGCAGGTACGACCGTTCCGCCGCGAAACCGGGGCCGACCGCGGAAGTCAGCCCGAGATTTCTCGGGCATCTGCCCGTAGTATTGATCCATGGAAGGCCGTCCATTTTACACGACTCGGCCGACAACCCCCGGTCGGCGAATCACGCATGTCCTCTTATAAATTCCTCGGGAAACCTGAACATTACTATAGCGTCTAAGCGGTCAGTCATCAGATCAAACGGCGACAGAAACCACAACGTACCTTACCTCCTATTCAACATGTTTGACGCAACGGAAAATGTCTCCATCCTTGGCCTAGCTGAGAACATCTTGGAAAAGACTAAAGAGATCACTAAGTACCTTCAAGCCAATGACCTCGCCGCACCCACCTTCTCCACGAAATCCAGCAGCCCTCCCGGCGGGGCGGATTACCGCGAGCTCCAGGGTAGTTTGAGAACTCTGCTTGAAGACCTGCAACGGCTCGTCGATGGCCCCACCCTTTTCTACCGCCACTTTCTGATGCGCGGCTACGAGATCGCGGCCTTCCAGATCGCCCTGGACTTCGACTTTTTCACCCTCGTGCCGGCCGAGGGCGAGATCTTGATTGAGGAACTGGCGCGCAAGGCCGGACTGGACAACGATCGAACGGGACGCGTGGTGCGGCTGCTGATCACCCATCGCTTCTTCCAGGAGCGAAGACCTGGATACTTCTCGCACAACTCGTTTTCCTTGGCCCTCCAGCAGGACGATGAGATTCGGTCTATGGTGCACTACTCGTGAGTCCTCAGAACACGAGACAGGACTCGGTCAGTTTTGAATACACTGACCGATCCTCTTAGGTTTGACGAGATGCTCAAGGCTGCCGCCGAGTCGAGCGTTGCTCTCAAGGCAACTCCTAATGAATCTGACAGCGTGCATTGCCCGTTCTACGCGCGGCATGGAGTCCCCATATTCAGATACTATTCGAAGCACCCGGAGCAAGCTGGTCGATTCGCTAAGGCAATGGCTGGCTGGCGGAAAAGTAAGTAGAATACTACCACCTGTTCCCCTGCCTTGATAAACCTCATAAACAGTCATTTGAGCAAGAATATACCTGACAACCGAGCGATAAAGTGGAGAACAGCGTCACCGAGCTGAGGGACAACTTCAACTGGGCGGGCATCAAAGGCAATGTGGTAGACATTGGAGGCGGGAGCGGCCATGTCGCCATCATTCTGGCTCGAGTAAGTCCTCCCTCATTGCAATATGACCAACCCCGGCTTCCCTGACACTGTGCTCCCACAGACTTTCCCCCACCTGAACTTCATCGTCCAGGATGAGTCTGATGACATGCTCGGCCAAGGCCAGTGTCTCCTCACAGACGACGTCCGCGACCGCGTCTCGTTCTCCAGGGCGAGCTTCTTCAAGCCGCAGTCCTACAAAGGCGCGGCAGCCTACCTGATCCGGCAGTGCACTCACAACTGGGCAGACCACGACGTCGTCACCATGTTCAAGTCGGTAGTGCCCGGGCTGGAGGGTTCGCCTCCAGGCACGCCCCTGCTGATTAACGATATCGTGCTGCCGGAGCCAGGCACCGTGCCATGCTACTGGGAGCGCGAGATGCGCCAGGCCGATATGGTGATGCTGGTGAGCTTCGGCGCTAAGCAGCGCACCAAAGCCGAGTTTGAGGCCCTGCTAAAGGAGGCTGATCCGCGGTATGAGATTCACAAGGTACATGATAGAGGCGCGTTGGGTCTCTTGGAAGTTTACCTGAAAAGGTGATATACAGGATACCCCTGGTCACACTCCATGCAGTTAGGCGGCGTGAGCTGGCAGAAGATTACGATACGCTGAATTGTCTGTCTTTCTACCCAGAGCTGGTTGGGCCACGGCTATCTAAATACAGTTATTTTTTCCCCACAAAACAGGTAGATGGATCGTTTCTTACGTTTCTTGGCCATTTGGCGACGGATTGCCGATGGCAGCGTTCTTCGGCCGTTGCGTTGTTACTAATTGGTGGCTCGTACGGCGCTTCGTTTTGCAGGCCTACGGTGTCCGAGAGGGCTTACTCCCTTATTTCAACATTTTCCAAAAAAAATTGATATACGTATACCCAAATTTTTAATTGGACCTAATGGCGTAAGTAAATTTTTTAAGTAGGTAAATATGCTAAGCTAATAGCTACCATATTAAATTTTACGTAATCTCGTTAATTAAATAGATTTTTTAATACAGTATATAATTAATCGGTAAACCCTTAATTTTTTTATTAAATAACTTTACGTTTACAGCGTTTATATATTTAATATTAATATAATTTAAATCGTTTTATCGAAACGATTTAAATAGTATTAAAATTATAAATCTTTTTTTTTAAAATAAATAAAATAAATAAAATAAATAAAATAAATAAAATAAATAAAATAAATAAA